>CALNHX010001242.1:0-240262 GCA_940337035.1 Agriotes lineatus | reverse complement strand
GATCAAGTGTCAGTTGGAGACTTTGTTTCTTTTACTTACGACAATCAAGTTTATGTCGGCCAAGTAACAAATATACTGGAGAATAACGAGTATCCATTGTTAATTAATGCTATGGAAAAATCAGGAACTGATTATTATCGCTGGCCCAGCAAATCTGATGAAATTGCTTACAAGTGGGACCAAGTACAACAAAAACTTGAACATCCAGTGCCTATAACAAGCCAGCGAGGGGCCTTTAAATTCCCAAATTATAAGAAATAATTGTTCTGTTTATATAATATTCCACTTAAAACATTATCCTATGTCAAATGTTTATCACTATATATATAATTTTCAAGTACATTTTTCACTATATATATGTTTTCAAGTACATTTTCAGTGTTATAGGCCAAGAATATATTTCAAAATCGTACTCTTAAAGTTGTTAATCTGTTTCTTTTATTTTTCCAAACCCACTGTTCATTTACTTTGAACAGAAAGATTTTAATATATGTTTAAATTGCAGCAAAGTTTTGTTGCACTTTAACATATTTATATTTTTTTATCCTGTGAAACTTGAAGTCTGCTCTTACTAATATATATCACCCTTTGTACTACATCGTTCCATCTAAAGGAATACACTTACTGATATGTACATAACTTTTGATTGAGCAACTTTCATATTCTGATTTTTTCTGTGTGGAAAGATCTTGACATTACCTTTAAAATTGTGTCATCAACGTTTTTGTATGTTGACCCCCCCAGGAGATATACCCCATCAAACATGGCCGAAAACATGGAAATGGTGAAATTCAAAGAGCAATACAGACTGTGGGGGACATTTTCATTTTTTCTAACAACTTGGAATTGATTTTATGGTCAATTCTAAACATTAATCACTTAAAATTAATTTATGAAGTTGTCCCCCCCCTTCACAATAAATTATTGAATATGTAGTATTTTCACTAAACTTTGTGATTTTTTTGCACTAAAATGGTACTATGTACAGCTATATACTCAAAACCAGCAGTTGGAGAATGAAATTACCTTTAATTTGATGTAAGAAACATGTTTCTATGTCAACCAGAACCTGAAATAAAAATTATTGAAGAAACACCTATTTGGCCACAAACGCCCATTTTTAGGGGTGGCTACAGGCCCCCCCAATAAAGCTAGGAAGCTAATATTTGACATGGATCATTTTTTTAGTATACTCATTCCATAAAAAAAAAATCAGCAAAATCTGAGATGGTGAGCACACCCACCTGGACCACTTGGGCTGGAATGACCCATAAGTGTATGAACGGTGGCATTTTTAGGCAGTGTTGAAAAAACAGTTAATCTCTCTTATATGTTTAGTATAAATAATAACTTCTACAACACAGATTTGCAAACAAAAATCATCAGCAAGTTTTTAATAATATATTTTCACATTAGAACATAGAAATTTTATGACGTTTCTGTACAGTTAGATAACAACCATGTTTAAATAAAATTTCGTAAATAAAGCAATACCTTATTTAATGTCAGTGATTCAGAAATTGTAGCTTTTATTATGTATAATAGTGCTTATAAGATAACACATTGACAGTTGTAATAAATTTTTGACATTACTAGTGTTTTTTCTTTGTAACCAACTACCTACACTGTTACAAAAATGCAAAAGCAAAGCCTGCTCTGAATCATAAAGCAAAAAAACAGACTATATATTATCGAATAATTAACAATAGCAGTAATAACTTAAATACTCAAACTAAGCAAACAAATTTACAAGTTGCATTGTGATTGTTATGATACATATTTTATGTCCTTGCCTTCGACATTACTAACAGTTACATTAGCTTTTACAACAGTTTGCAACATAATCGTTAGTAAATTAAAACAGAAATTGTAAAACTGCTCAGATTAATTGGTGTAAATTATAGAACCCATTTTCATGTTACAAATTATATATTACCTACTTACCCTTTGGCTTTTGGATGTTATATCTTGATTTGTCACCTTAGCATTTTTTGGGATAATATTAATGGTTGGAAAATTTTTGATAATCTATGTAGTACATTTGATGGAGTACACAATCCGGGTATTCGTACGCTTTGCTTAAAATGAAAGCATGCTTAAATCAGAAGCCAAATCATGTATCATTATTACAAGTTACATTACCTGCCACATTTTAATCACTGCTTGCAGTTTTTGATCTATTCAGATATATTATTCGCAGCTCAGTGTATTTAAACATAGGTTATGTTTGTGTAACCTCAAATTTAAACATCACAGAAGTCCTAAAGAAAGCAGAAAGCTCAGGCGATTAGGTATTGTTTTGTGCTCAGGGCCGTACTCGTCAGCGCTGCCGTTGATAAAATAGCTGAATACTGTCAACATATGCCGAAAATACCGGACTTGACCCGGAAGTGCACAACTGCGAATTCAGAAATCTTTTTATTTTTAAGTTTGTTAAATTGTTATTGAATGTGTTGCTTTGTGTTGAATGTTCAATAAGTTCTAATTTTATTTCTGTTTATTAAAAAACAACATAAACTCTTTAAGGTTAAAAAATAAATTATTACAGAAACATTAACAGAAATGTTCATATAGATTCCCACATGTAGGGAAGGTTCTAACAATAATTTTCATAATTAATACAGGGTCCGGCAACGATGCGGGGGTGGAAGTTGGAGGTTATATTAAATAAACCGACATTGCTGATTTTCATCACCAGGCTGTATGTCGTTCTAGCTTGTTTAGGTTAGTTACAGCCTTTGATCGTGTGTATTCTAAACATCCTTTCAAATTTATTTCGTATTTTTTTATTATTAGTTAGGTTGGAGAATCATTGCTGGTTATTACTCTCCGACGATGAGTTCACCCGCCGTTGCCCTATGCCGGTGATGAGTTCGCATATCATAAATACCTACAAAATTTGCTTGGGTGATGAATTGGCGTATGCCCGTATTAAACCTATTGACCAGCGAGTGCAAACTTTCCCTTTAAAAATATATTGTATAAAATGTCTACAGCTCATTAGGGAATATAGGTAATGTCAATAGCGCATTCAGTAAACACAAAAACAGTTTATTTTTTTGAAGTTGGCATATGCATACAATCTTTGTACTAGGGATTCTGTATTTTGTTTTGCAAAGGTTATAACACCTGCATAAAGTCAGATTTGAATTTAAAAATTACAATCAATATGGCAATTAATATTTCTCATTATTTCAGTGTCAAAGTAGATATTTTTCTTCAAATTTTCCCCTGAACTTTTATAAAATGTAATAAAACACCTATTAATAAACACTATGTCAATAGTATCTAACACAGTAAGTATTTGCATAATATCCTTAGGGCCGGTTGCAGAAAGCAATGTTAAGTCTGGTGTTGGCTAAGGTCGCGTCAAAGTGAACAAAAACGCATCAAATTTTGTTTACTAATGTATTAGTTACCATAAACATTTGAGATTTGATTCATTTTTGTTCACTTTGACGTCGCGTTAGCTAACACCAGACTTAACGTTGCTTTCTGCAACCGGCCCTTAAAAGTAATTATTTACAACATTTATGACAGTTGTTATATAAATGTCATACCCGTAACCTATTCGTTTTAGTAACTTTTTGTAAGTACATTCCTAGACAAAGATGTATTTTGAAAGTACACGCATGAAATTTGCAAATCAAAGCCAGGTTTGAGAGCTCATTAAGAATCCATCTTCAAATTTTACTTGTCATGGCCCACTTGTCTAAAATTAAAAAAAAAACAAAATCTCCTAATTTCTTTTATATGCCGTAACTTTTTTGTTAGTTAAGATATTGAGATGCGATTTGAACTAATTTGCGTGGTAATTTAAATACATTTATTGGCACTTAATAAAACCAATTTTATTTGTGCAAATTTTTAGTCATCTAACCTAACCTCAAAATTTTAAATTGGTACCATGCAATTTTTTTGGCCCTTTTAAGAGAGGATTTTTTCTGAATGCAATGATGTATTACATGATATGGAAACTTTTTCAAAATTTTGAAAAACTGAGCTTATTCCTTTTACAGGCAGAAATCACTAGTGCCATGATCACAATAATTTTGTTTTTTATTTATTACGATATCTGTGAAATTATGTTTCGAAACAAAAAGCAGGCTTACCATCATACGTGCCTAGCAGTAGTGTGAGTGTTATTACTTCAACTTATAATGGAAAATTTAGAAAAATATGATGTATTTTGTGCGTATATCAAGTGCTACAAGAACGTAGAACTTACACGTCAAACATACGGAACACACTGACACTACTGTACTGGAAGGCACGTATGATGATAAGCGTGCTTTTTGTTTCTAAACATAATTTCACAGATAACGTAATAAATAAAAAACAAAATTATTGTGATAATGGCACTAGTGATTTCTGCCTGTAAAAAAATAAGCTCAGTTTTTAAAAATTTTGAAAAAGTTTCCATATCATGTAATACATCATTGCATTCAGAAAAAATCCTCTCTTAAAAGGGCCAAAAAAATTGCACGGTACAAATTTAAAATTTTGAGGTTAGGTTAGATTACTAAAAATTTGCACAAATAAAATTGGTTTTATTAAGTGCCAATAAATGTATTTAAATTGCCACGCAAATTAGTTCAAATCGCAATATCTTAACTAACAAAAAAGTTACGGCATACAAAAGAAATTAGGAGATTTTGTTTTTTCTTTAATTTTAGATAAGTGGGCCATGACAAGTAAAATTTGAAGATGGATTCTTAATGAGCTCTCAAACCTGCACCTTTTTGCTAATTTAACCATCTCTCTATCTCTTCAAATACAAAAGTTACCCATGTTGTCCCTACGAAATTCGGGCACCCTGTATATAGTCAACATATTAACAATTCACTTGAGATGCATTTCATAAACTACCTAACTTTGCTAGGCATTATATAAAAACTGCCTAGCCATTACATAATATCAATTTATCTACTCCAGTGGGATAAGTAACTCATTACGTCACTCATTTGACACTATTTCCGTTAGGTAATGAAGCTCATTACACCACACAGTTATGTAATGGCTTCATTACCTAACTGAGTGGTGTAATGGCTTCATAACCTAACTGAAATAGTGTCAAATGAATGACATAATGACATTTGCCTACTACAATATTTATGAAAATGACAGATCTGACATTTCTCTTAAGGCACTTTTCTCAATTTTGGGCAGTTGTAGATAAAACAATTTTTACTCGCAATCGGTTAATAATAGGTACGTTTCTAACCTTCAAAACAGTAGGAAAGCGAGTCATTGTTTACTTTACTTTCCTAGCTAGCCGTAAAGGTTTTCCGGATAGTTAAACGTCACTTTCAATGAACTTGTCATGTTACCTAGCAACAGCGTCGCAGTTTCCTTTATTAAACTGCGATAAAAATACGTATTATCTGAAACTTACCTAATTAAATAAATAATGACAAAAACCGATTGTAAATAAAATAGTATATATACCACGGTGAAATGTGTCATTCCTGTCGAGAGATTAAGTATAGTCAAATTTATACCCATTCGGAGTCACGTGATAATCTAGTAATTTTACGTATGTCGATTCTTAAAAATGCAATTTTAGGGAAATAAATGACATTCCGTTTTGTAGGTCATCCTGACATATGCCAATTTCTAAAACAAGGTTGCTACGGGTTTATTCTCTTATATGAAATCAAACTGAATTTACAGGTTAAAGAAAACATAACATGTCGTAAAATGTAAATATAATAAAGATATGTCAGCTGCTACATTAAAACCTGCTGCGTATAGCAAATTTTAAGTCAATTTCTGTGCATGCATATTCTGTTATAGAACATTGCCATTTGAAGCCTATTTCCTTGCACAATCTACTTAGGGAAGAAACTGAATGTGAAAAATCTCCAGATTCTTCAACCAAGCATTTTTTAGATTTTTTATGGTTACAAATTCTTTAGCTACATACATTTTATATACAGTGTCTTGACTGCTTCGTCGACTTCCGTTTTTTGCATTCTTCACTTTCTGGCTCATATTTTCGGTAAATTGTGCTCTCCGAGATATTTAACGCAAGAGAAGCACGGCGAACAGCGTTGGAGGGTGAAACTGTTGATTTACTATTATTAATATTGTACTCTTCATAAAAAAAAAACGCATAATATTCAAATTAATTGTTGTGACTGCTCGTTATACCGCATGTCCGATGGTTTCTTTTAATTTCCAGTTTTCGGCTCAACAATTTTAGGTTTTATTACCCTTATCTCAATAACTTACACGAAAAATATAATCTGACAGATTAGAAACGTCAAATTTTTAAAATTAATTTTATGAATCGACATGCCTTTTTTTCAAATTTCTTCCATTTCATCTATTTTACTAAAGATGAACAGAGACAGACAAAAGTCACGTGACTCCGAATGGGTATAATTTTGACTTATAGTTAATACTAGGTATAGTATTCCAACCAAAAATTGGAAAGTTATTTAAATCTAGTACACCATGAAAAGTGTAAGTCATGTCTAAGTTGGTTTCATACAATCAGTAAATAATATTCTAATGTCAATCAGCTTTCAAGTAATGATAGTTCATTTGCAAATTGTACATGTAACTGTTTTGTTAAGGCATTGTAACATTGTGCATGATTTAAGTAGGTGCTAGTTGAGTTTTTAAAACCGTATAGTAGCATAAAAAACGTATATGTGTTCCAAACTTCCCAATGCATCTGTCAAATTTGAAGGTTATTATCGAAGTGTCACTGAATGACAATCAAACAGTAATTTTATGAATTAAATTACGAAGTGACTTACAGTTCTCAATGCTGGCCTGATTTTAAATAGCTTTCCAATTTCTGGTTGGAATACTATACTACGACTTAATCTCTCGACAGGAATGAAACACTTTCCACCTCGGTATGTAATATACTATTACAATGCAGGTGTGATAATGCATCATTAATATACTTGTGTGCTTACACACACATATATTAAAGACTAGTGAATCACCCGAGCTACGCTTCGGTGGGAAAGGGTGCTACATGTCACAATCAAAAACACATACAACCTTACCAAATACAAAAATGTTGATAGATAAACATTGAAATTTCGCAATTTAATTATTCTTTTAAATTTGATGTCGAAATCCGCAATGAAGAGTTCATTGTGAACGTACCACATCAGCTGTTTCAACCGATCGTAATTTAATTAAATTAAATATTTACTTTTTCGTACTTTTTTTAAATAAAAACCGGCCTACGATTTAAGTCTAAAAATTAGCAAAATTTTAATCTATCATACAATTTAATCAGTCAAGTATCTTCGGAGGAGATAGCAAACAAACATACATACATACAAAGAAAGAGACCACCGATTCTTTGGTATAGATGATAATTGTGGGCTTACACACACATATATTAAGTATGCTCTTATCTCAATTGTATAGTAAATAACTATTATGATACAAGTTGTAAAATTAAAGTGTTTTAGGCATGCAACGTGTTTTCTCAAACGAGGCCAAAGGTTGAGTTTGAAATAGCGTCAAGTGCATACAAACTTTTTTGCAACGCGTATCGATCAAGATTTTATCTACTTTACACAAAAATAATCAGAAATAAAGGAAGCTGTTTCGCATTTGTCATATGAAAAGAACAATGCAAAAACAGTACTTTAATGGACCCTATAAAAACATGGAAAACAGTGCTTTAATAGCCACATTAAACCACCAAAGTAGATAAAATGACTAATTTAAGTATTACAAGTTGTCTGTAACAGATATATCTAACTTTTATATTGTATTGTACTAGTATATAGAAATTCCCAAACTTGATATTATTGATACTAAATTTAGAAGTTTTTATATTCCTTTAATTAAAAATACAAACTAATTTAAGTAAATTGAAAATACAAATTATAAAATGCGAACAAAATAATTTTGAATATACGTTTACTAATTGTGGTGTACCGTATACTTTTATTTTGTTTTGTTTAACAATAATAGAAGAATGAATCAGATTAAAATGAAGATGTATTATTGCTGCACCCCTGAGCATTTTAAGGATGCACGCCATTGAAATACCACCGCTACAGCGACATCAAACGGCGAATTTGATTCCTAAAGGGAGTGACACTCAGTCATATGATAGCCTGACAGGTGACTGCTGTTCTAGTTTTCAGAAAATTAGAATAGTTTTGGCAAAAGGATGGGTGCTATTATTCCATTCATTGTATTCACGGTTTTGTGGGGTGGAGTAGGCATCGGACTACCTTTTGTAGTACCAAAAGGCCCAAACCGAGGGTAAGGTTTGTCTTTAAATGTAGATTACATATCTAATCATGTTTTTGCATTTTCAGGATCATTCAAGTTATATTAATGTTAACAGCGGCTACATGCTGGCTATTGTAAGTAATTACACCATATAATTTAAAAGAACGTATTTACAAGTACAATTTTATTCGCAGTTGGTTGTGCTGCTGGTTAGCCCAGCTCAACCCCTTAATTGGTCCAAAGCTGAATAGAGCAACGATATTGCTTATGGCACAAGAATGGGTAAGATATGCAGTACATATATATGATTTTAAATTAATTTAAATATTTTAAAGGGAAATAAAATTGCAACTTAAATACCAAATACTGCCGATCTATCATCTACCAGATCCAAAGTACATCCGTTTCAAACTTAATACTTATGTAGTTATATAAAATATGCTTAATGTTTTGATGTTCTATTTCACATCTAGTGAAATATTGAAAGTTGATTTTTTGTATTCAGATAAGGTGTACTTGTGGTTGATTAACATAGTCTTATAATGGCATTTATGATTGGCATAGTTGTATAGATAGCATTAAGATTTGAAAAATAGTATTAGAGATAATTTAATTTGTAAATAAAGTAATAAGAATATGAAAGTTTAGAAATCAATAAAGTATTATCTTGAAATAAGCTAATTGTGCATTTCCAAGATGAGTGTGGGAATTTCCGTTTTTATTGTGAAGTCTGCTTTGATTATAAATATGCAATAGTTGACACTTTCACAGTAAAGTAAACAAATTTGTAAACTTGCCCATTCATATACTTTACAATAAACAAACAAGAAATTCATCGTAACTAGAAGTTAAGTACATGAAGAAGATATAATTTATTCGCACTGCAAATCAGTCCAAAAAAAAGGGCAATATTGGTGATGGTGTGTATCAACCTTTCATAGCAGAAGCATCAATTTTTCTGTTTGTGTAAAAATGCTGGATGACGACTTTCCGTTCTGGTTGTACACGCTAAAAGATTTTGATAAGCCCTAAATAAGACTAAAGCTTGTCTAATTATTAAGAGTGGCTTGTATGCACAGTGATTAAATTCTAACAGGAGCACTTTCAATTTTGAAAACAATTATTTTCACCTTTACAGTCGAAGAACATAGAACTAAAAGTGGCATAATAAAGAAAAAATTGGGGCCAAGACTTATAAGAACTAAAAGGTTCACAACTAAATTATCTAACATATCAATCAAGTTACCGACACCCGATACCTACTCCTGTTCTTTCTCCTTTGGGAATTTGAAAATAGGGCAAAATGGACATATGTCTAGCGACCTCAGAAACTATCAGTCTAATAAAAAAAATGTTTAATTATTTTTTGTAACCTACTAAATTCCCTTTAAAATGGTATGCTTTATATCTTTCCATGATGAACAATGGCAAAGTTATGATGGTTTAAAGCTTTTGTTATTTTGTGCACTCTTAGACCGTTTTTACACTTGAATTTGTGTTAGTAACTTTAGCAGTGTTCACCTCTTAGGTTTTCACTTAATATAGTTAATCAAATTTTGTAAGAATTGTTCTTGTATATTGTGTTACTGTCTAAAACGGGTTTTACGACACCGCACCGGTTCATACAAAAACTACACGGCCGGCGCGGACGATATTTTATATAATCAGGACGAAGACTCACCTAGGGCCGCTGCCCAACCCGCAACAATATATGCCGGCTAAGCATCAGTGGAGCGAAGGAGAGTTTTTCACGAGATTACCTAAGGGCAACTGCCAGAGGGGCGGTAAATAATAATAAAATTAAAAAGGGGCGCCACCCGGTTTGATTGACATACGAAAATTCAAGGTTAAACTCAAAGAAAACCGGGAAATCAAATGGGCCTACCTTTCAATTTATCACCTTGACGAAAATTCAAAACTCAACAGGAATGGTATAGTAACGACAGATCAATAAAAAAACCAATTAGGGCAGGCTGTGATATGTGATACGTTTGGCAGTACTGAAGTGTATTGTCAGTCTATGTCAAATTCGAGATTTGCAGGTTAAGTTTTACGTCAGTCTGTGTCAAACAACAAACAAAACATAACCTACTAATCTCGAATTTGACATAGACTGACAATACATTTCAGTACTGCCAAACGTATAACACATATCACAACCTCCCCTAATTGGTTTTTATATTGATCTCTCTGTAGAACAGCCTGACGACTCCCACACTGCAGCAACGAATGTAACGACCTACCTGTGATGTCTCCAAACTGCTTTCCAGGCTCACCTCACATTTATCTGTACAAAATATATAACATAACCCTGAAAATTAGCATGCAGTTGCGTAAAGAAAACACAAGGCAATACAAACAAACCATTATATTGGTCTGCGTACACATAAAAATACTGGTATGCAAAACTTAAAAAGGGCTTCCACAACAAACAATAACGGGAAACTGTACACCAAGCGACAACGAGCAGTAATACCATGAGAACCAAAAAAAAAAAAAATTTGAGCAGGCCTTGATATGTGTTATACGTTTGGCAGTACTGAAGTGTATTGTCAGTCTATGTCAAATTCGAGTTTGGCAGGTTAAGTTTTACGTCAGTCTGTGTCAAACAACAAACAAAACCTGACCTTTTAAGCTTGAATTTCACATAGACTGACAATACACTTCAGTACTGCCAAACGTATAACACATATCGAGGCCTGCTCAGAATCTTTTTTTTTTTGGATCTCATGGTATTAGGTTAACAACAATTCTTAAATGAAATACTTAATTAGCGTCCGGATTAGTGATTGAATTAGTGCATCTCAACTTTACCAAAGCACTTCATGAACGAGAATTTTAATCGGTACATTACTGTACAACATTACTAGGAAATTGGTGTAAAAAATAATCTAATTAAATCTACGCAACTACTCTAACATCGCCTGATTAAGGGCCGGTTGCAGAAAGCAATGTTAAGTCTGGTGTTAGCTAACGCGACGTCAAAGTGAACAAAAATGAATCAAATCTCAAATGTTTATTTCAAAAATCAGGAAGTAACTGACTGCAAACAGAATTTAGATATACTGTTGGTTTGGTACAGAAATAATAGACAAGGATGCAAATAATAATTGCAAAAAAGGGTATGATATGTTACTTCCAAAAAACCTAAACAATCAATGTATGAAAGTGCAAGGTGTTCCACAACAAATTGCTGATAATTACAACAAGTTTTTAATGAACGTTGTGCCTAATTTGATAAAGGACTTAAAATACTTCCAAAAAAACCCAGACGTGGGCATTATATAATAATCGATGTACGTTCTTAAAACCATTATTGCCAAAGGATATTGTGGAATTAGTAAAGCACTTAAAAAATAAATACAGTAGCGGGATGAAATACCCACAAGTATTGTGAAATACCGTATAAATGAAATAAAAGTAATACTATGTTACATAATAAACAACTCGTTTAAATATCATATCTTTCCAAATCAACTAAAATCATGAAGAACTTTAGAACTGCAGACCTATCAGTTTACTTCCTAATTTCTCAAAAATTTTCGAAAAGCTATGTAACCAACTGAGAGATTTTATGAGTGAGTGTGGACATTTCAGTCCCTCTCAACATGGTTTTTTAAAAGAGAAGTCAACCCATACTGCATTGTTTCAGTTTATTCAAAATATCATACATTTGATTGAAGATAAAAAAAATAAGGCTTTAGGTATATTCTTAGAATTGTCAAAAACCTACGATTTCTTATACCATACAATTTATTAACAAAACTAGAAAAAAATGGGATTCGGAGAAATGCATTTAACTGGATTAGAACATATCTTCAGAGCAGACCCCAAAAAGGTAAAAATAACTACATTCATTTAGTGACGTCTAAAGTACGACATAATAACATAGGTGTCCTACAGGGCAGTATTAAAGGCCCTTTTTTGTTTCTAATTTTCTGCAATGACGTAATTGAAATAGTTAAAGAAAATGATCAACTTATGACGACGTATGCAGATAATAATAATCTCTTAGTTGGGGCAAAAACATATCCACAACTACTAACTAAGGCAAATAATATATATTCATAAGCTTGTGAATGGTATGAAAGAAATCAACATCCTAAATACATAAAAAAAACAAGGTAATGTTTAGAACACAGCAAATGCATCTAAAGACACCACAACTTGTCGCATTAATATTAACACGCTAAAAAGAGAACTGTATACAATAAACATGCTCAACCAAAAAGAGTTTTTTACTTACTTCATCTAAAAGACGAAGGACGTATTGTAATCGTAATAAATTACCTTCTGAGATTTCTTCAGATCTTCATGGGTCGCTAGATGACGAAAAACAAGTTTTCTCTATTCCATTTGTCTGGCTGTCTGTCCCTGTTGGTGGTATAACTCAAAAAGTATTTGTTGGAGGAAGATGATATTTTGCATGCACACTTTATGTCTACCTGGCACAAAACTGAGAAAATTTCGGTCAAATATATACAGGGTGGCCATCTTAAAAAATAAAATTCTGCCTGTTTTTGCTTTAATTCAAGAACGATTAGTGCAATACAAGTAATATTGTGCACATAGCTTAGGTTTTTACCCATGACAAAATACGGCATATTGAGGACACAACATATACAGCACGAACACCTTAAAAAAATTAAATTCTTTTTTTCTTTTGATATTTTCAAAATTTTTTGTTTCAAAACTTCCACTTGCGAGGGAATTTCTTGTAAAGCCCTTTGCAGATTTTTTATTCTTATACTTTGGAGACATTTTAGAAATAACAAAAATAACCATTAAATTCATTCAATACACTTCTGCTGTATACACTACGTCTTCACAAACTCAAATTCAAGAATGAATGATGCTTAACATTACTGAAGTAAGTTAAACAGCAAGTGGCATTTTCAATCCCTCCTGGCATTTCCGTACATGTTCCTAGAAATGTGGAGGTCCATTGCTCTACACTTTTAAATTTGAAAATCCAATTTTTCTGAAAGGAATTGTTGAGAAACCAACTGAAAATAG
This sequence comes from Agriotes lineatus, assembly GCA_940337035.1. Taxonomy (NCBI): domain Eukaryota; kingdom Metazoa; phylum Arthropoda; class Insecta; order Coleoptera; family Elateridae; genus Agriotes; species Agriotes lineatus. The sequence goes on along the minus strand of CALNHX010001242.1, from coordinate 227,026 downwards.
AATTGGTTAGGCTTGGAGCGTAAGGTTCTTTACAAAATAAATGATTATAACAAAATATGTTCTTTCTAACAGTAAAATATAACTTACACAACATGAAATTCTATAAATTATCTCGTTTTTTTCTAATTTCTTCTAGAAAATGCCAGAAAAAAACTCAATTTATAGGTTTCTATTTTCCTAATTACCTACTTTTTACTTCCTTTTACGATAAAGGAAGTATTGGATTCACCCCAAAAATTCGAAATTGAGTTTTCAACAAATCTTCACGTTTTAGAGTCCCCTGATCCCAAAAAACATATTTTTTTTCATTGGTCTGTGTGTCTGTGTGTCTGTCTGTCTGTGTGTCTGTCTGTCTGTCTGTGAACAGAATATCTCAAAAACGAAAAGAGGTATGGCATTGAAACTTCATATATAAGTTTTGTGTACTATGTAGATGAGACAGCAAGCTTTTGAAGAAAATCGCATAACCGGAAGTAGGTGTTTACTCTTGTGATTTTTCAGTTTTTTTCGATTTTTTCAAAAACGGCTCTAACGATTTTTTTCAAACTTTACATTTTTATTACATTTTTAATGTGCATTGACGTGAGATAGGTGATTTTCCAGTTGAAAACTTCTAAAGTGGGTTTCTTTTGTTTTTTTTTCTATTTTTTTTATTAACTCCTATTTTAAATAGAACACCCGGTATATTATTACATTTTTGAATTCTGCTTAAGATTTTAGAGAAAATTTGTCTCTTCAACTAACGCTCTATTTTGTACCGTTTTTGTAGAATTCGTAATTTTTGAAAATTTTTGACAAATGCTTAAAAATTAAAAATTAAATTTTTGACTAATTATAAGATCACTGTAAAAGGAAGTTGTGTGAGTGTATCACACCAGATTTTTAATTTACCAGAAACTATCACTACTTTTAAAGTTATTGTCACTCCCTACATTTTGATATAAAAACCATAACTGAATTCTGGTAGACCCCAAATATAATTTGCATTTTTACACATATCTTTATGAAATTTAGTATGGTGTTTTTTGGGAATAAAGTGTGTCAACATGTGGACTTTTAATAAAAATTCCATTTCCGGTTTAACAGGAAATTACCTTAACTTTTCTATGTCAAATGGAACACCTTGTATATTGTTACATAATTTAATTCGTCTCTAAATTCTGAGTTTATAGATGTATCATAAGTGACCTTTTGGTTGTTAGTTTTTTGTTTAAATTTGAATTAAATTAGAATAAAGGTAAGTAACATTTGAATCATTTATTGAAACTGAAAAAACAGTATCATTTAGAAAAAACTAAGAAATTCCAACTTCTTAATCTGGAATAGTATCGCAAAACTTATGTATATTGCTCAAAATGGCCACCGTCAGCGTCTTGACATAACCTGGCTCTTTGAATTAGTGATGGGCTGATTCGAATGAAAAATAACCGGTTATCCGGTTATTGAAATAACCTATGTAACTCGGTTTTCGTTCCAAGTATTCAAATGAAAAATAACCTCATGCTGATACGTACTACGCTTCAAAGGTACTACGTGCCATATCTCAGCGACCTACGCAGTGCTCAAAATTCTGTAAATATAAATACGTCATAACTCATAAACAAATCAGGTTGTACTAAAAACACCATTTGGTTATCGCGTACCTACCTCCTATCATAAAAAATATCAAATTATTAAATTCTGGGGACCTGAAACCTGAACGCCTAAAAACTGCAAACGCATCAAGCTATAAAACAATTTTTTATTTGCTTACATCTCCAAAGGTTCAAAACAAGAGGCGGCGCCTTTAACTCGCCCGATCGATAAAGATAAACGTTTTACGACTGTTTTTATTGCGATTAGCAAGCAGTCCCGCATATTTCTTTCTTTCTACACTTCTTAATAAATACCTCTTAATTTCCAATACATACAACATAATGTACGGTCGGCGCCTTAGAAATCGGGCACTGCACACTATTATGATATACAAGAAAACGGCGCGCACGTCGGCGCACGTATGAAATAGGATACGCGAAAGGTCACGCTCCGAGCTGACCGCTAAGATAAGAAAAACAAAACCTATACAAATATAAACATCTGCGAAGCCGGAACGTGAGATTTGATTTTGTGCCACAGACAGACAGACACACATTAAGGAAAATTATATTATAGATTTTGCATGTATTTTTTAAGTGTATAAACTGTGTTTTTACAGTTATTATGGTTTTAATTGTTACGTCAGATTGTTTATTGTTTGTCAATTATGAAATGCCATCTCACATTAATGAAGTAATCGGAGCAAGAATACTCCAAAGACTAGAAGAACATATTACGTGTCCCGATTTCTAAGGCGCCGACCGTACATATTATGTTTTGGTTCCTCTGCTATCTGCAAGTTACGATGTCGATGCAGATTACGGTGAACCGATGTCGATGCAGATGATGGTGAACCGCCAACCGGCAAACCGGCTGACTTAATCGAAACGAATTGAGAACCAAAATTGACTCGAATGATTATTCAAATAATCAATCGGTTATTAATATGATTCGAATGCAAATAATTCGGTTATGAAAATTGTCCGGTTATGCCCATCACTACTTTGAATTACTACCCATATAACGTTATGAAGTTGCTGAATAGTTATAGTAGCTATGGCCGCTGTGAATCGATTTTGTAAATCTTGTAAAGTCATTGGTGGTGTTGTGTATACAATATTTTTTAAGCGAAGAAACACGAAAAAGTCTAACACGGTTAAGTCAGGTGACCTAGCTGGCCACATAACAGGTCCATTGGTTCCTATCCAGTGATAGCCGAATCTGTTATTTAAGTATTGAATAACTATTCTAGCATTATGGGTTCCTTAGACCCTCCCCTTTCTTTCACCTGGGGGGGGTTCTGAAGTCCCTTCCGCATGTGGTTCTTATGTTGGTAGAGGTTCCCGAGGCCCCTCTACCTTCATTTCCTTTGGCGATTGCGCAAGTGGAGGTTCCAAAGATCCCTTCACTTCCATCGCCTGAGAAGGTTCTTCTTCTTCTTTCTGCCCTTCTTTCTTCTCGTCTTCCTCCTTCTTCTTACCCAGTTTCTTAAAAGATACCCGGGAGAAGTTTAGGAAGGGCCTGTAGTCTATGTCCTGTAGCTGAGTCCAGGACTGTTCTGACATGGCGATGACTACCTGCTGGTCTTTGGGGTGCGGCTTGGGGTATGTCACCTGCCAGGTCTGAAAATACATCTGGTTTCTTACATTTAATGGCAATTCATCTAAACCCTCTTCTAATTGATTCTGAAGGAAACCAAGGTACCGGTCGAAGGCTAATTGGCCTTCAAAAAAAAATTGGGCCTTCTATTCGCGTACCCAAAATACCCATTCAGCAATTAAACCCAAATCTCTCTTGAAAATCGTATAACACTCATTAATGACCAATAGAAAAACTAGTTGGCGAGCCTTAACCAAGACAACAAAATTTCTTGGAAATTTTTTGTAGGTAGACCAACCTAACTGTGAGGCTTTGTGTCGTTACGATTTTCTTACCGAATCTGCATTTGAGCATGAATTCATATCTGGACATTATTTTTCGTGCATTCCAACAACGTCCTAATTGCCCTTGCGCCCCGCTCGGGTAAATTAATACGACGTTGGAACGCACTCAAAAAAATTTCCAGAAAGAATTAATCCGCTTGGAAATTTTTTGTAGGTAGATCAACCTAATTGTGAGGGTTTGTGTTGTTACGATTTTCTTACCGAATCTGCATTTGAGCATTAATTCATATCCGGACATTATTTTACATGCATACCAACAACGTCCTAATTTGCCCGAGCGGGACATGACATTGTTGGAACGCACTTAAGAAAATTTCCGGAAAGAATTAATGCTCTTATGAGATTATATATGAAAATTATTATCATTGTTTTGATTCTGTAATAACCAATTACAAAAATCAAGGCGTCTTGCATTATCATTGTCATAAAGATGCTGGTGTAGTTGATATTTAAATGAATGAAATCCATGTTTCCGTAAAATTCTCCAAACAGACCGATGACTAATTTCTGAAACACTAGCAATTTTTCTTGTTGAAGTAGAATTCAACTCTGTGTACACCAAAATATCCGTTTCTTCAGAAATATGGAAATGCTCTCTTGAATTATTATTATTGGGTTTAGTACGAAATTGCCTCTCAGGTCTATTAAAATAATTTGCAGCAGGATGATGACGATCAGGGTACCTTTCCGCATACAAAGCGCAAGCTGCCAGTGCATTTCTTCTGCACTCTCCAAATATCAATTACATATCTACCTTTTCAGTATGAGTATAATAGTAACGTTCCATTTTATACACCACCAATGGTTTTAATTGCTTAATAATACTGTAATTTTGTCCACCACCGCAATGACAGTCAAACAAACAAATATGTAAACAAACATTTATTTGTTTTAAATCGTGAAGTTTCATAGTAACCTTGTTTTCATTTTCATTATTAATTAAACAAGAGAGTGTCGATTCAAACTTGGGCATGTTGTATGTCATTAAATTCAGAATTTAAGAGTGAATAAAAAATGTAAAAATATACAGGGTATTCAACTTGAAATAGAAAAATTAAGGTGATTTCCGGTTAAACCGGAAATGGTATTTCAATGACATTTATAATGCTCGCCTCTCAGGCGGCCGGCCCGAGTTCGAATCCCAGCGGACTCTTTAAGGATTTTAAAAATGGTACGCTCCCCGGCTACTATGCTAACACCTGTGGTAGTCGTTAACCCCTAAACAAGGGAACCCTTCATCACTTTCAACGGACAAGGCTAGCCACCTACCCGGTCTAAGGGCAAGGAAGGCTCATAGAACCACTTTATGGTTAAAACAGGCTACTGGCCTATAATAATAAGAAGAAGAAGAAGACTTTACATAAGCACGTTCCCAAATTTCACGTAAATAGTAGCATAACTGTAAAATATATTTGAGATTACCAGAATCCAGTTACACACAGTGAAAATGAATTACCACACTAAAAAGAGAACTGTATGCAATAAACATCTTCAACTTACCATTTATTCAAAATAATATCAAAATATATTTTATAGTAAAATAGGATAGTGAATCAATTGTGAGATTGTAATATCTTGTAATAAAAACATGTGATAGAAAAACTCTAACCATCTCAGAACAGTGTAGATTTCAGTGAGCTTGAGTACGTTGTGAACCAACACTTATTACATTCAGTTGCTCTCCGAAAAACTGATGTCTTCCGAGCTTTAGCATTCAGTACGAACGAGTTATTTATCAGGTTGTTGCTGCGGAGGAGAACATCGTTGCCATAGTCGAGCGCAGTTCCAGCGCATCTCGTACTGCCAAACCAGCAGATGGACAAACAAAACGCCCAGTAGGAAATGCTCTCTCTTTTAAAGTGGATGTTCAAATGATTGAGAGGAATCATCGTGAAATGACAAGGAGGAGTTTCTAAAGACATGCAACATTAAACTCTTCTCTATAGGTATGGAAAGTCAACATTAGGTGGTAGATTGAGGTTAAAATAAATAATTTATTAAATGCATATTCTAATGTTGAATTGAATAAGTTCTGACGTAAATGGTCTCCTTGCCTTATTACTTATTGAATATTGAACATTTTGACTTTCCTCATTTTTATTCATGATGTCTCAAAACATGGAGTGTAGGATGGTATACGAGGGCCAAGCTATAATTATTGAGAATAAGAGAATCTACTAGGCCGTGAAAAACAAAACATACAGTATTATTTAAAGTAATTCTTTATCTGCCATTTAAGGTTTAGTTGTTGAAGTTACGTTAGTTAGAACTCGAGTTGTTAATTTTTTAATTTTATCCTATTAATGTTACTACGATAATAACTCCTTAGCAACGAGTTGCATTAAGATGCATTTAACAGCACAAGTGTTGTTAAGAAAAATAACATACCGATACTTTATTAGCATTTAATCACATCTTGGCGGTACTGACGTGTATTGTTAGTGACAATGTCAGTCTATGTCAAATTCGATGTTAGTAGGTCAGATTTTGTTTGTTATTTGACACAGACTTACGTAAAACTTAACCTGCTAATTTCGAATTTAACATAACCTGACAGTGCTACCAACAATACAGCATTTATTTATTTTTATTTAATTCGCACTCAGCCAACAGCCGTTAGGCCAATTATAGGCGTCGCTGTGCAGTATTGATTGAGTTATGGTTTTTATCTTACTAGTAATACCACCACAGCCATAGCAGATATATATCTCGCTGTTGTAAGTGTCATTAATAACAATTTTTCCTACTTTCTGAAAAAGATTAGTATTTTAGGGTAAAATAAACCCTGTTATGATATACGTAAAGTTATCTGCTTTCCACATTACTCGAGAATTTTAAAGAACTCGCTTCTAATGTCGCTCGTTCATTCAAACTATTCTCTCGTAATGTAAAAAGCTTGATAACGTTACTTGGATCGTAAATTACTATAAAATGGCATTAAAAGTCAAAAACTGGAATTAACCAAAGATCATTTTTGACTCATGATTTATTAAGACTTTAAAAGATGTTTAAGTGCTTATGAGTGCAAAGAGAATTTAGACTCGGCTTTTAGTGAATACGCATCTTCTTTTGTTACAATTTACCATGGTATAAAGAATGAGAAAGTACCACTCCGGAAAATATTCAGCAGCAACCCGCAAGTAATTCATATTCTTATTTGGGTATTTCGCCACTCTGCAAATTAAAATATTAAATAACGAAAATATTAATAACGTATTCTTATTTGGGTATTTCGCCACTCTGCAAATTAAAATATTAAATAACGAAAATATTAATAACGAACGTTTCGAGGGACAATCTGCCCTCGTTATCAACGAATAACAATTAAAACGAACAAGAAACTTATCTTTTTTCACTGGAAGGAAAAACGACCAACCTCCAATGTAAAAGAACAGTTGGACGACCATGAAATAGGTACATTGATGAAATCACAGAAGACCTAAGAAAACTAGGGATACGAAATTGGGAAGAAAAAGCAAAAGAGAGGAAAGAATGGAAAACCATTGTCGAGCAGGCCAAGGCCCACAACGGGCTGTAGTGCTGAGGATGATGATGATGATAATAAAGAATTTTAACTCGAAAGGAATTTTCTTCAGCATCAAAAAGGAGCAGAGCATGCTTGTACGACCGTTACCGAAAAAAACATTGCTGCTGTTAAGAAAATAATTGAAGAGGGCGATAAAGCCGCTTATGCGGTTATAGAGCATCAACTCAAGATTAGATCCGTAGCTGTTAACACAAGCATGCACTATCACCAACATTTAAAAAAAAATATCAATCGTTTTGTGCCGCTTTGGCTTTCTGATTTCTAAAAAACTGAGCGTTTCAGAATTGGCCATGAAACTTTATATTTTCTAAGTAATGGCAAACAAACATTTTTTTTCCAATATTCTGACGAGTAACGAAACTTATATTCCCATTTTCGACATACCTACCCGCCAAGAGAGTCATGTGTGAATTCAAGAAGATGAAGAACCTCCAGCAATGACCAAGAAGCAGCGAGCTATGATAAAAGTTATGTATGCGGTATTCTTTAAAAGTACGGGTCTAGTCAATGCAATTAAGATAGATGGACAAAAGACAGTTATAGCTACATGATAGGAAAGAAGGAAATTATGCTACATTATGAAAATGCATCGTCCCATAAGGCTGCTTTAACACTGCAGGTTTTGACTGGAAAAAATATAAAAGAAATAGAACACCAGCCGTGCTGCCCTGGTTTAGCAATGTGCTACTTTTAGCTATTTTATGGGTTTAAAAGACATTTGCAGAGTGGAAGGTTTTCGTCTGAGGAAGAGATTGATACTGCAGTTCATGATTATTTGGAAGGTGCTCCTAAAGAAGATGATTGGCAGCTTTTAAGCAATTAAATTAAAGAATGCTCAAGTATATTAATGCTGAAGGGAATTACTTTGAGCATATTTAAAATAAAATCCTAAAAAATGTTAACCGTTTTCTTTATTCTCAATAATTGTAGCTTGACCCTCATACAACAAAAACTAAAGCAAAAGTACAAGGTGGCACGCAGCCGACTGATACATTTTAAATCACTGTTGGAGTAGAAATATTTCTTTTAAAACAACGAAACATGGATTTTATAATAACCAAAAACACCAAATTTTATGTTTTAAATAATACATTAGGCAGGTGGCCACCATCATTGTCGATACATTTATGCAAGCGATTCACAACGCTGTTAAATACCCTATGTAATAACTCTTGATTAATTGTGTTAATTGTTTCAAGTATTGCATTCTTTAATTCAGCAATTGTTGTAGGGCGATTTTTACTACTAAACATTAATTTGAAAACTTACACTAACTGTTGCGAATAGCAAAGTTGTGTTAGCACTGTCACTTCGACAGAAAAGAAAAACCAATGTATCAGTCGGCTGTGCGCCACCTTGTACTTGTACAATTTTTCGACTAGACCATTAGACCAACACTTTTCGAGTTATAGTAATTTTGAAAATCTAAAAATGGTAGAGTAACTGTATAATAGGAAAGTAAAGCAAACGCAGTAAGAGCATATGATTGGTTGGATCCCATTCTGGAACGTAAGATTCCATTAGAGCTCAGAAGTGCGCGGCGGAATTGGATTTTTGAAATCAATGTGTGACATTAAATGTATCAAAATTATTCAAAACTCGATTTTCGTATGTGAAACGTAAAATAGCTATTTATATATCTAGGGAGCAAAGGTATTCATTTCCTCCCGCGTGTGAATTTAATGCCCGACGCATTAGCGGAGGGCATTTAACACACAAGGGAGGAAATGAACCTTTGCTCCAGTGATATATATGTATATGATTTTTTCTTCGAACGCATGTTCTATTGCGCGAAATTTCAAAAATATTGCTTTAGGAAATCATTAAGGTGACTCTAGATTTCTGTAGTGACATTTTCTCTAATTTCCAAATCAGCATAACGTTGTAAAGCTTTGGTGTGATATCCATGGTGACATAAACACAAATGCGGGAGCAAAAAAAATGGGATCCCGCCGGGAGTCAATAAAAATTGGTTCCCGCTGGTTGGAAATTGACAGTTTTGTTTCTTAAAACTAGGGCGCAAAAGCCGACTTTCTATAGAGTGAGTAGAAAAAATATATTTCATTTTGTTATGACGGGCTATTCTGTGTGTGTGTGTCAAAATCGTTTAGAAAATGGATTTTGTCTAGTTAGTATCCCAAAAATGTCGAGGAAAAAAATTTGGTTAAGAAATATTGGATGAGAAGTTGTAAACGACCAAGAATATGCGAACGTTTTGATGAAAATCAATGATAATTTGGAAAAAGTATAAAATACTAAAAAAACTGCTATCCCAACAATTCTGTTAAGTAAAATTCCAAATACTGAAAATGATGTAGAAATTTCACCACCTGAACCTGATTTAAATTTTCAGTCCGCTATTTTAACAGACGTTTTTACACTATATTGGAGACTAAATTTTCTAATAATAAAACCAAATTTAAAAAATTGGGAGTGTGCTCCCCTAGACTTTCTCGCAAATACCTTGAAGCAAACTGGTACTTTACTTGAATGGATACCGCTACCTGTTTAGGTAAAATGCCACTTCCGGTTAACCGATCATGCTGAAATGTAATATCTGGTAGTTTTTCTACATAAGAAATGTATGTACAAAATTTTTTTCAAATATCTCGAAGCAAACTGGTACTTTACTTGAATAGGTACCGCTACCTGTTTAGGTAGTGCCACTTCCGGTTAACCGATTTCGCTCAAAATTTGATAGGAATCTACAAATTTTGAATAATGACTATGTACGTAATTTCAAGGGTCTAGCTTATTTCGTTTTTAAGTTATCGTGTTCACACACACACACACACACACACACACATACATACACACACACAGACATAATTCGAAAAATGGTTTTTTCGGACTCTAGGAGGTCTAAAACGTCAAGATTCGTCAAAATCTCGAAGTCGATTTTTTTGACAATTACAATACTTTCTCTATACTACCGTATGCGAGAAAGTAAAAAGATTGTATGCTGACTTTATATGAGATGGAATTAACAAAAGTATGGTTTTTTGTGTAACTACAAAGGTTTTATTTTGTAAGACTTGTACATCAGTACCTATTCCACCAGGAGCTATAAAGAGAACGGTCAAACAATAGAGATAATGAGGGAGAACTTTTGCCTTAAATACAATATTTAACGTTTGAGAACTCAGTTTGTTATTAATAACACGAAATAGGTACCTATTCAATTTTACTGGCTATTTTTCCAGTACTGTTTTTAAAATGAATGTTTACAATTAGTGAGACATCTATTGTTATGCCTAAGTAGGTACCTACTTAAAGTTTTCGACCAGTTAGAATGTCTTTTTGGTTTATTTGACTGGGATTATTAACTATAATGTGTTTCTCAATTACCATTTGTAAAATGCAGAAAGGAATTTAAAAGAAAAAGTTTATATGCAAAATTTTTATGTTTGAACGTCCTCTATAACCCTCAGAAGTTGGTCGGTCGAGTTACAGGACAGCATGTATACCGACTTTCCACATTATCACTTATATATTTTTTAGTGTAAAATCATCATTAATATTATTGTTAGTTTCAATGTATTTATTAATACTAACATTATTAACTACGTATGTAATTTTTTGGTTCTACTTAATTGTTTAGTTTTGAGGGTTGGATACCTATTAAAACCACCTACTCTTATATCACGGAACATAAGCGTAGCTATAATTGGTCTCCAGGGCTCAAAACTAAATAACTAACTGTTACATAAATATAAAATATGTACCTATATTATTATTTCAACTATACAAAATATTGATTATTTCATGTAAATAGAACTATAGCCAAATAAACACACAAGCTCAAACACGCATCCACAATACTAAATTGATTTAATCGACTACGAACATTATGACTAACTTCACAATATGGATCCCTAAATGTCATCATTTGCTCTACTCTTATATTATACAGTTACTCTAAAAAATGGTAGAAAAGCACTCCATATGAATTTTAAATATATAATCAAATACTTAGTTATAATTAATCCATAACAATTGTTTTAAAAATAAAAGAAGGTTCAAGCTAATCGATAAATAGATCACCTAACAATACACCCTATAGATTTAACTGAAGCGATGATAGTTATTTCTAATTCTTTTGTTGAATGTTGTTTTACAAAATCACAATAACTCACAAAGTATCGGTCGAATAGTATAATCGTAAAGTAACTTTTTCTTCAGTTTTTGTTATATAACACCACCCTACAGACCATATGCTTTATAATAATGATACCTATATATCGATTTTATGAATGTCACATTTTAAATTTTAATAGAACCTTTTGTTAAATTTAAGCCTTTTGTGTGCTGTCAAAAACTTTGGCGAAGTTAATCAGTGCTACAATAGGTGGAGAGGTAGGTACACCTATTTTTATTCATTATGTCTCTCCATTATCTTGTTTACTATGTGTAAATGGTATATCATGAGGTGAGATATTAAGAATACAGTTTGAAAAGACATGAAATTAAACGAATTGCTGGAGATATATAAATTCGTTTAAAATAATCTGTTGCTATCTGAACAATCTTATCTTATTTTGTAGTATATGTTGTTAAGACTTATCATCCATTTTCATTGTTCTATAATTTATGCATTTTTTCTCGTATCACTAATTTAGGTAATAGTTTTATTATGTTTTTGCTTTTAAAGTCTATCATATTTACATTTTAATGAGAAAGTCTATCGTGTATCTTAATATCCCCAATACAAGTTTGTTTGCTCCAATGTTTTTATTAATTTATCTACTTCATTGTATATTTCCCAAGTGTTTTTCTTTTTTAATTGCTCCAATTTGGTTTCTATGTTAGAGTTTCTTGGTTGAATTTCATATTCCATTTTACATAAATGTTTGTGTTATTTTGTGAATCTTAGTAATGTGATGTCAACTGAATTTCAATCTACTTAACACTTCAAAATTTGTTACATTTTTAGTACTATTTGCTACAATAATAGTTTAATTTTTATACTTGCTGTTAGACGATACTCAATTCCACTTTTTATCTACTCATATCTTGTTCAATGTATTCATAGCTGTTAATTGTTATTTCTGGAAAAACTTGATTAGCTTCCATTCCCTTTCATATTTGGTTCCATACCCATACATTCCACAAATAATTTTTCTTTGTTAAATTTTACTGTTGCAATGTTGCAATCCCCTTGCATAATTAGGAAATATCTGTAAAAATCAGCTATTCTTTCTAACACTCGTTTTATTTTTTTTTTTGTGTTAGATAATTCTTGATGTGTTTTATCGGACTTTTTCTACTGTCTCGAGTGTTTATCACACAATGTTTCGGAAGTTTCCGCGCTGGTGGCCTAGTGGTAAAAGTGTCAGACTAGTAATCCCAGCGATTAGTGGTCCCGGGTTCAAACCTCGGGGTAGGCACTAGCGTAAGTGATAAAAAATGTACAAAAAAATCAGTCCTTCTCAGGACTTACCAGGAGTTCATTCACCTGAAGACGGGAGTAGATCAGAAACTCCCAAAACTTGTGATAAACAGTCGAGACAGTGGAAAAAGTCCGATAAAACATATCAATACCACTGTCAAAAAATGACATTCAGAGACCATCTAGATAATTCTTCATCAAAAAAACGTACTCAGTACTTAACCTTCTGTTTATCGCATGTACTTAGTGAGATATTTTTCATCCATTTTCAAATGTTTACTTCCTTTTAAAATAAAGGAAGTATTGGATTCACCCCAAAAATTCAAAATTGAGTTTTCAACAGATCTTCACGTTTTAGAGTCCCCTGAACCCAATAAACATTTTCATTTATTTTCATTTCATTTATTTCATACTTACATATCCAAGAGCTAAAGCTCATTATTGGATTATAATAGTTGAAGTGTGATAATTTTATTATAACTAAGAAAAATATAACTAGATTAAACTATAACTAAATTATAACTTATAACTAAAAAAAATAACTAGATTTTAGGTAACTACTAATTAGGTGTATAGAATGTACATGTAAATAATATCGCTAGAGTAGTAGGTACTAATGAAGAAAGACGAAACTTTCTACTACAGCTTTACTTTAAATGAAATTATCTTGTATGTCATTCTTGAGTATGACTCTAATTTCCTTTTTAAATTTTCGCAGATTGTTTTCTGTTTTTATATACTCTGGTAGTCCATTATATAGCGATATCATTTTGTGCTTTAGGGAATTACTTCCATAATTTGTTGTTCGTATTGCTTCTGTATGCAAATTGTTCCTTCTTCTTGTATCGTGAGTATGCATCTGGTTGTTTGTGGTTAGAATTATAGTAGATATACTTTGCGTTTTTATTACTCTGTGAGTGAAAAGTAAAATTTCCATATCTCTTATGATCTTTATTGGTAAAATATTGTTATTCGTGTACATATCTACTCTGTGACTTTGTAGTGACAGATCGAAAGTATTACGAACTGCCCTATTTTGTATGATTTGTAGTGGTTTTATTGCAATGTTGGTTGTGTTTCCCCACATGTTTTTGTTCATTGGTTTTTCTGTGTGTCTGTCTGTCTGTGTGTATATCTGTGTGTCTGTGAACAGAATATCTCAAAAACAAAAAGAGGTATGGCGTTGCAACTTCATATGTCACTTTTGTGTACCATGTGGATGAGACAGCAAGTTTTTCAAGAAAATCACATAACCGGAAGTGGTTGTTTCCTCTTTATATTTTTATTACATTTTTAATGTGTATTGATGTGAGATAGGTAGTTTTCCAGTTGAATACTTCTAAAATGGGTTTATTTTGTTTTTTTTCAATTTTTTTATTAACTCCTATTTTAAATAGAACACCCGGCATATTATTACATTTTTGAAATCAGCTTAAAATTTTAGAGAAAATTTGTCTCTTCAACTAACGCTCTATTTTGTACCGTTTTTGCAGAATTTGTAATTTTTGAAAATTGTTGGCAAATGCTTAAAAATTTTTGGCTAATTATAAGATGACTGTAAATGGAAATTGTGTGAGTGTATCACACCATTTTTTCCTCTTTTTACTTCCTTTTACAATAAAGGAAGTATTGAATTCACCCCAAAAATTCGAAATTGAGTTTTCAACAGATCTTCACGTTTTAGAGTCCCCTGATCCCAAAAAACATATTTTTTTTCATTGGTCTGTCTGTCTGTCTGTCTGTGTGTGTGTCTGTGTGTCTGTCTGTGAACAGAATTTCTCAAAAACGGAAAGAGGTATGGAGTTGAAACTTCATGTATAAGTTTTGTGTGCTATGTAGATGCGACAGCAAGCCTTTGAAGAAAATCATATAACCGGAAGTAGCTGTTTACTCTTGGGATTTTTCAGTTTTTTTCGATTTTTTCAAAAATGGCTCTAACGATGTTTTTTAAACTTTACATTTTTATTACATTTTTAATGTGTATTGATGTGAGATAGGTAGTTTTCCAGTTGAATACTTCTAAAATGGGTTTATTTTGTTTTTTTTCAATTTTTTTATTAACTCCTATTTTAAATAGAACACCCGGTATATTATTACATTTTTGAATTCAGCTTAAAATTCTAGAGAAAATTTGTCGCTTCAACTAACGCTCTATTTTGTACCGTTTTTGCAGAATTTGTAATTTTTGAAAATTTTTGACAAATGCTTAAAAATTTAAAATCAAATTTTTGGCTAATTATAAGATCACTGTAAAAGGAAGTTGTGTGCGTGTAACACACCAGATTTTTTCATATAAACCTAGTATGTTGCAAGATCATTGGCGGAACTACAAGGGGGGCTGGGGAGACCTAGGCCCCTCCAAGATTTAGCTGTGCCCTCTGAGTGCCTCCCTGAAGACACCCTTTGATTAATATCTTATGTTTAAAAACATTAAAAGAGATATTTTGAATATGTTACTATAATAGAATTAATAAACTGAAACTAAATAATTATTTCGAAGAACTTTTAAAGGGAAATGTTTATTTGCCGCAGTAAAATACATAAAATAAAAATCTGGTGTGATACACGTACACAAGTTCCTTATAAATAAAACTGAAAAATCACAAGAGTAAACACCTACTTCTGGTTATGCGATTTTCTTTAAAAGCTTGCTGTTTCATTTACATAGTACACAAAAATTATATATGAAGTTTCAACGCCACACCTCTTTTCTTTTTTGAGATATTCTGTTCACAGACAGACAGACACACAGACAAACAGACCAATGAAAAAAATATGTTTTTTGGGTTCAGGGGACTCTAAAACACGAAGATCTGTTGAAAACTCAATATCGAATTTTTGGGGTGAATCCAATACTTCTTTATCATAAAAGGAAGAAAAAATCAACTTTATATTGTGGTTTGATTATTATTAATGGGTCTTTTAGGTGCATGATAAGGAAAACTACTTAATGCTGAATATCAAATTACGCTCTTATTTGGGTTAACAAACATCCTTATGGTTGCTCGGCACAATTTGTTAGGTCGTTTCACAATCAATATCGAATACAAAAGAGAATGCAATTTAGCTAAATTTTAAAATATACTCATTTGGCTTTTGATGTCTGCTTCTGACTTCATTTGCTTGGTGGTCTCATGGAAGTGTGCTAGTGTGCATTTTAATTGTGTTTGCAGTCTTTTAAAAAATTAAGCTTGCCAAGACACTAAGGATTACTTTGATTCTACTCCCACTGCAGCAAAAATAATCAAAGAGACCAATGTTGCTGAAAAGGGCGAATTAAATACTGAAAACTATAGTGATGTGGAGATGATGGAGTTCCCTGAAGATACTGAAGAAAGTGGTTGTAACGATGATGATAATGACAATAACGCAAGCGATAACAATGTCTGATGAAGGTCATGACAGTGACCGCAACGAAGGCAACATTTTAGTAGAAGTTGAAGTACCAACAGGATTATCAAAAGAAATAAAAAGTTGCAGCTCATCTTTTACCGTTTCAGGCCCTAGTGACATTTCATGGTGTGTAAATGACGGACCAACACAAATTGTTAAAGATAGATACCTACCCAGAAAGTATAATAGATGGTAGACAACGATCTTTTCGAGCACACTGGTTTAATACTTTTTCATGGCTCGAATACAGTGTCATTCAAAATAAGTTTACTGTTTCTATTGACGGCACTTTTTCAAGGAGAATAAAAATTTTAATGCTACTTTTACCCATACTGGTTTTTCCGACTGGAAAAAATTGCTAGAGAAGAAGAAAGGATTCACAAAACATGAACGTTCAAAACAGCACAAAACATGCCATATTCAATGTATGGATTTCAAAAAACTGCAGAATGAGTCCAGCTCTGTAGCTGCAAAAGTAAATCAAATTTACAAAAAACATATGGAAAACCATCATTACATCAAAAGTCTTGCTGAGTGTCTGATTTTTACTGCTACCCAAGACATGGCACAAAGAGGTCACGATGAAAGTGATGTGAACTTAAATCAAGGAAATTTTAGGGAACTTATGCTAATTATGGCTAAACACGACCCTATCATAGAAATGCGATTGGAGGAGGAACATAAAAATGCAGAATACTTGCATCACGCCACGCCGAATCTTCTTCTTGACATAATGTCTATTTTAGTCACGAATAGCATCTCTGAGGACATAAAACAAGCAACATATTTTGCTATTCTTAGCGATGAGACTGAAGATTTAAGTAAAGAAGAACAAATTTCGTCAGTGGTGCGTTACTATTGGCATGGAAGTATCCACGAGCAGTTTTTGAGTTTTAATGCTGCCAGTGGTTTATTAGATGCCGAAAATTATGCAAGTAATATCAAAAGAGTGTTAGCTTGTGCTAAAATTGATTTAAATAATTGTGTTGCTCAGTCATATGATGGTGCAGCTGTAATGAGCGGGCATTTATCTGGTGTACAGGCTTGAATACAAAAAGAAGTTCCTTCGGCAGTATATATTCATGTATTAAATTTGGCTATTGTGGACTGCTGCAAAGGATTTTCTGAAGCTTTTTCCTTTTTGTCAGTTTTAGAAAAACTACGTATATGTTTTTGTTAGTAGTTCTATAGTGCACCCAAAATGTATCAACCTGCAAAAAGAAATATATCCCAAGCAAAAACCAATGAAACTAAAACGACTGAGCAACACCCGTTGGACTGCACAATTTCTTTCATGTGATGTGGTGATCAAGACATTTGAATCAATTATAGCCGACGGTGAAGGTAATTTTAAAGATAAGAGGACTCGTCAAGTATTATTAAAACAAACAAGCTCTTTGTCTGACCATTTACAGAACCCAAATTTAGATTATGCTAATGCCCTAGATTTAGATAATGCAACAGTGTTTTGGAAAACTGGCAGAATGAGGATGACATGTGGCAAAGTATTTCGTCCTCTGTACAAGGGATGTATCAAGAATATGACAAACAAGCGACGAAGTAAACTGCCACAGAACTTGTGATAATATATTACTGAAATTTCAAATTTGGAACGTAAAATTAAATTTACAGATAATGAATCAAATAGTATATTAAAGTATGAGTGGATAACAAGGTCTTTAAAACACGCGCGAGTTTTCGAGCACGACGGCGTAGCCGGAGTGCTCGAAATAGAGCAAGTGTTTTAAATACCAGTTATCCACGAATACTTTACGCTATTTTTTATTATACCTCCAATACTGGAAATAAATTACGCACTAAAAACTTAGAAATAATTTTTGTCGTGATAAATCGAGAGGGCATAATAATATTGTTACTACAGTTACAAGAATTATTTACGTTTTTGTCGCGTCCATGTCCGTTGTTGCATTCAGTCGTTTCCTTGACAACCTTTAAAGCTCGGAGAGCTTTAATCGCCTGTATTCGCACGCTCAGGCGTGCTTTAAACGGCGATTCTGATGCAGGTATAATAAAAAATTCACTTTTTTACCCTGTACTATATATTATCATCAGCGAATTAAAAAAAAAAAGATTTTCAAATAATGTTATTTTAAGTTCTATTCATTCCCTAAATTCTGCCAGCAACAAGTTTTTAAATTCAGACGAGTTGTCGAAATTTGCCCAGTGGTATTCTATGGACGCCACCGAAAAAATTGATTCAATGCTTAAGCTTCTAATTTACTCCAGCGTTCCGGAATATGTATTTATACCTAAGAAATTTATGACATGCCGCATGCGGCAATTGGAGACGCCACCATGCACAACTTAAAACACCTGGGAAGCAGTTCCTGCAATTCCCCAACTCCTAGCAATTACATCAGTTTAACATCCAATGGTGAATACAAAACCCGTACCAGAAGCTGCTCAGGTCATCGTCCACTGCACACTGTGACAACTCTACGCACCGAAAACGGTCTCTAAGAAGCTCCAGCCTCCAAGTTCCGTATCCCTGGTATCAAAACGTCGTCCAGAGGCTGCCCCAGCACTCCGGAATGTACAGCGACGCCTATAATTGGCCTACTGGCTGTTGGCTGAGTACAAAATAAAATAAAATACCGTGATACATTTACATTGTATAACTTACTAAAAATAGCAGTGACTTTACCTGTTTCAACTGCTTCTTGCAAAAGGTCTTTTTCTAGTTTGAAAAGAATGAAAACTTATCTCGGAACTAGAATGACTAATGAGAGGCTCTGCAATATTTCCACTTTATCTATTGAAAAGGAAATTGCAAAAAACAGATTTAGGTAAAGTAGTGGATGCATTTTCCTCGAGCCATGCAAATAGGCAAATAGTTCTTCAATAGTGTTTAGTTGTTGTTATACCTAATTTTTATTATACAGGGTGTAGAAATGGTTTACGAACCATAGGGTTTTCAATGGTATTTTTTTCATATGACAATATTTGCTTCCCTAATTATTTTAGAGCAAACTTGTAAATAGGTTTATTGTAGAGCAAACAATTCTACATCCATTTATGCCAACATTTTTGTCATTTTACGTCAGAAAACCTAATAATGAAAGAAACTAGAATTATAATTTTTTTCAAAAATCAGTGCAAATTGTGAAGTGGTGGTATGCTGGAAGCAGATTAGGTGCAATAAAGGCCGATTCGCATTATAGGTAACGTCAGCGTCAAGTCACCGTCACGTCACAGTCGGTATCTATTCGCACTATACATGAAAACCGTACAGTCATCACTCAGATTGACGTATGAAAAAAGATGGTAGTTATATCAAGTTTGGATTTGAAAATTAAAATATGTTTGAAAAGTTCTCAGTAGAAGATCTTGCTGCAACAGCTTTAATTTTGGATGAAGAAGAAACCAATTTACAACGAAAATCCATCAAAAGAAAACATTCCGTGTGGATTCATCCTAGTTTATTAAACCGAAAAACGTAAGGAGAATTTTTTACATTATACAAAGAACTGGTAGATGATGAAACAAAATTCTACCAATATTTTAGAATGTCTAAGTTTAAATTTAATATTTTGCTTTCTAAAATAGAAAATGATTTGACAAAACGTGATACAACATTTCGAGAATCTATTAAACCAATAGAGAAGCTGGCAGTGTTACTCAGGTAAGAGAAAATAAAATACAGTATTTCAGATAACTTCTAATTTTGAGTATGTATTACAATAATGTAAAGACCATAGGCACACTATTCAGTAGAAAAAATTCCAAAATAGCTTGCACAAGGACTATTAGTACCGCTTGATCCAGCTGCAGTACCAGCATCATATGACGAATTTCTAGAACAATCTTGGTAGTGAATTTCTTGAAATCCTGAAACCTGTTGTTGAAAATGCTGAACAGGAACAGAAGCACGTTGAGTCGATAAATGCAGATATTTTGCTTCCATATCACTAACCATCTTGAAAATCTCGTTTTTTATAATGTGTTGATCTTGGGGTGTAAAAGATTTCGCCGTTTCTTTAATTGATTCGAAAAATGTATCCAGCGAATGATTTTTTGTAGGGGTTACTTCAGCTTTTTTTGCAAAATAAATTTCATGACTTCAGACGCAGCCGTAGGTGTTGTGTCTGCTTTAGAAATATTCAGTTTCCTTTGTTTTGGTCTACTTGGAGTTTCAGGAATAACTTGAACACTGTCATTGTTATCAACCTCTGCTTCAGTTGTGCTTTCTGCTTCTTCGCTTTCTTCGTCGCTAATAATATTTGCTGATGTCAGACGACATTTATCCTTCATATGAGTTTTTAAAAAGCTCATCACCTCTTCATATTTCCACGGCACTGTGTGCTTAGATGCTTGCCTAGTTCTTGTCGTTCTCTTAGTTAATACTTTCCTGTATTGATTTCTTAAAGAAACCCACCTGTTTTTGCAGTCCAACCCTGCAATTAATTTTTAAATTTGTGAAAACGTTAAATTACCTATTGCATTTTTTAGGTATGTGGGTACTGGAGATTCTTTCTGCACCATTGCCTTTAGTTACCGTCTTGGACATTCTACAGTACACTACATTATCAAAGAAGTGTGTGAAGCAATAATAAAACGTTTAATGTCTGACAATTTACGTATGCCTGACAAAGGAGGATGGAAAAAAATATCAAATGAATTTTGGAATACATGGAATTTTCCTAATTGTATTGGTGCCTTAGATGGCAAACATGTTACAATTGTAGCTCCTGGAAATAGTGGTTCTCAATTTTTTAATTATAAAAAGACATTTTCTATTGTTTTACTTGCGTTGGTGGATGCAAATTATAAATTTATTTGTGTAGATATCGGCTCATATGGAAGAAATAGTGATGGGGGAATATTTGCTAGTTCAAACTTGGGTACAGCTTTGGAGAAAGGTAAGCTGGACATTCCAGCGAATCAAGAACTTCCAGGTACAGATAAATTAGCTCCTTATGTAATGGTAGGAGACGAGGCTTTTCCTTTAAAAGAGAACTTAATGAGACCATATCCAGGAAAACAATCTGAAAATGACGATGAAAAAAGAATCTTTAATTACCGTCTATGTCACGCTCGCAGGGTTGTGGAAAACGCGTTTGGTATTTTAGCTCAAAAATTCCAAATTTACAACAGGAGAATCAACGCAAAACCAGAAAACGTCGATAAAATTGTCTTAACTACTTGTATTTTGCATAATTTTATACGCGACGACAACATTTGGGGAAACCAGATTAGTACTAACTCATCTCTACAGCGACCAGATAATTTGCAAGCTAATCTCAATAATCTACCTAGGCAAGGAGGAAATGCTCAGCAAACGGCATTTAATATTCGAGAATTATACAAAAACTTTTTTAATTCTGTTCCTGGATCTGTTTCGTGGCAAAACGACAAGATTTAATTTGAGTGTACAACATTGTGTTACTAACGAAGGGTTGCTGTTTGTTAAGTTATATCCATAACTTATGTAATAATAATAAATGTTTAATAATTATTTTATTATGCAAACCTGTTTTATTTAAATTTTCGCCAATGTTTTTCCAGATTTGGTCTTTTAATTTACTGTCACTGTACTTTGTACACTGCATGTTGTACAATTCTTCATGACCCCTTACAAGTTTGATGAGTTCTTCATCCATTTCTTACGAAAATCTTCACAAAAACTGCAATCAAACTTTTATCTGCTGTTCGCACTATGCGTCAACTAGCAAAAAGCAACAGGCACAGGCACGTCAAATATTCTTTGAAACAATGCCTGCAGTCAACTGACGCTAGCTTGCTTTGACGTTTGCTGATAGTGCGAATGTATGCATTTTATTGCAAGCATAAGATAATTGCCACTACCCTGACGTGACGGTGACTTGACGCTGACGTTACCTATAATGCGAATCGGCCTTAAGTGCCATGGTTGGCGTTATATTTGACAGATTCAAACAAATAAACAGCAAACTAAGTTGTTTATGCTTTGAGATGCTTCAGTAATTTCAAGGCACCACTGATTTGTCTAAAAATGGTAATTTTATTTCTTTAAATTTTCGGTTTTCCGAAATGTAAACTGACAAATTCTGGCGTAAATGGATACAGAATTTTTTTCTCTACAAAAACCTTCAATACAAGTTTGCTCTAAAATAATTAGGGAAGCAAATATTTTCATATGAAGAAATTACCATTGAAATCCCTATGGTGCCTAAAGCATTTCTACACCCTGTATATGATGAGTAAATAAAATAATACCCTGTAATAATTTGTAAATTCAGGAATGGTTCTATGTCTTAATAAAATAGTTAATAAACTGATAATACTTTTTTTTATCTGCCCCCCCATAACTTTAACTTGACCCCTCTAGGCCCCTCCCAAGCAAAATTTTCTAGTTTTGCCACTGTGCAAGATATTTTATTGATTCGTTTTTTATCTGTTGGTGCTGTCTTTACATTAAGTGTACAACTTTTTAATATGGTACCAAATTTTGATGTAATAATGACTGGTTTTTGCGGTTTAATTCTTTAACAACAAATTAAGTACAAAGCACTTTTCCAGGGTAAGGCATACGTCATCATGTAGATCCTTGTTTGCGACCACAATATTTTAGTGTTGTATTTGTATCGCTATGAGCAAAGATAATATATACCTAGATCTCTAGTGAATGGTCACAATAAAAGGGTTAGTTCTGGACGCTGCATGAAGACGGCGCTGTAATAGCTACAAGTTTTTAAGTAAGAATCCCATTACGTAGCGCCAAACTAACTAACTGGCTGAAATAAGTGAAATGCCTATATCTACGTATGTCTCTTCTTAATTCATATTTACATGCCAGTTGCAGAAATGGTATTCTTTGTTTTCGGAAGAGATGGTTTTGTTTATAAACTGCTAATGGATACTTAACTGCATTTTAATGTTATGCAAATATTTATTGAAAGACCGTACAAGGTTTATATTATGCTTGCGAAACAAGTGACAAAAGCATTTTCATAATACATGCCCTAATAAGAATTTTATATTTTTATACAGGGTGAAGTGATACTATGCAGCGATCGATTATGTTGTGTATTAATTAATAATTATTCCATTTATAAAATTCCATATTGATAGTTTAATGCTATTTCGTATTATTCAATATTTGAATAAATAATGTATTGTAAACAAGTGTATGTAAATGAAAAAGAGTTTTTTTACATTTTTAAAATTACATTTATTTTGAAATATAAAATTATTATTCTATAAGTATAACAAATTAAGAGCCAAGTTGGACATTCATTACTTACGTAACTTAACTTATTTTTGACCCAATAATTATACTTATCGTTAATTACAACCTATAACAAAGACATTAGCACATTAGCAAAATTATTATGCCAAATAAGCACTTAATAAATGGCTTCTCTTTAAAGTTCATTTTGACAAACACTACATCTTTAGTTTATTCTTAAATTCCCAAGTTTCTAGTTACAACTCGATCAGCGCATTGTTGTAGCTAGTGCATTTTTAGAACATATTAAAAATGCTTCAACGTGGAAATAAGTGTATTTATAAGAATTAATTTAATTTAATTTAATTTAATTTTAATTTAATTTAATTTATTTATTTATACTGTCACCAACAATGCCGTGAGCACTAAAATTAGGTAACAGTGTACAAACCTATTTACATATACAATACTAGTGATGCCCTATAATACAAATAAATAATAAAGAACTGTAGTACAACCGAAATCAGAATGAGCAAAGGTAAACACAAATTTTAAATAAAATACTACTACAGTATGTAATAAACATAATATGGAAAGATACTAAATTAATAATTCTAATTAAAAATTAAAAACTAAATGTTCATAGGAAGACTGGAATTTTGGTGAAATATAATACATAACATTACACAAAAAAATTTAAAAATAAAAATACAAAAATTTCTTAATTTACGTTGTAACATATAGTATTCCTGGAATGTCAGTGTCGCATAATGCATGAGAGCAATCTTTTTTAAATTGTTTTGTGTTATTATTAAATATATCAATACCTTCAACGAGTTTGTTGGCTATATCACAAGCAAGGTAAAGAGGTGAATGACTCAAGATATTGGTTCTTGGTTTTTCAAGATAGAAATACATACGGTAGCGTGACATTGGTCTTGGTACATGGAAGTTTAGTTGCATGAGAATTACAGAGCAACAATTAATCCCGTAATGAATTACACGATGCAAAAAAACTAGGGATGAAAGACATCTGCGCTTTTCCAAGGTTTGCAAATTAAACAATTTTAGCAAGTGGGAATGTGGCGTAAACAAAGGGTATACCCCAGTTGATTTATATTGCAAAAACCTTATAAAACGCTTCTGTACCCTTTCGATTTGTATCCTGTACACATTATAGGTAGGCGACCAGATGACTGCAGAAAATTCCAAGCGAGAGCGTACATACGCATTATATAACCTTAATAAAGTTTGGGTATTTTTAAAATTGAAGCTGTTGCGTATTATAAATCCAAGCATTCTTAATGATGAATTTACCACATTTCTAATATGATTTGCAAATGTAAGTGTAGTATTAAATGTGATACCCAAGTCACTAACTTCATCTTTCACAGCTAAAGGTTTATTATTCATACTGTACTGATACTTAATATATGTGATCTTTCGTGTAAATGTCACGGTAGAACACTTGTTTACATTAAAATTTAAATGATTGACTTTGCTCCATTTGTAAATTTCATTAATATCACTTTGAAGGGAATGACAATCATTAACAGAATGTACAACCCTCCAAAGCTTAAGATCGTCTGCAAACAAAGAGTGCTTGTAATATTCACTGGTAGCTGGGAGATCATTAATGAATAGTAAAAATAATAGTGGCCCCAAGTTAGCACCCTGTGGGACACCAGAAGTTGCTATATATTTTTCAGAGATACAGCCTTTATAGGCTACTACCTGAAATCTATTTGTAAGGTAAGATTGCAGAAGAAGTATTAGGTTTTTCGAAAATCCAAAATCTACACGCAATTTCCTCAACAAAATCACATGATCGACCTTATCAAAAGCCTTGGCGAAATCTGTATAAACAACATCGACCTGTTCATTACTGTCCAAGGCTTTAGATAACTGCTGCGTAAACGAATAGAGGTTTGTAACTGTCGACCGATTTGGCATAAACCCATGTTGAGTGTCAGATATTTTAGGTTTAACGAAAGAAAATATCCTTTTATATAAAATGGTTTCAAAAACTTTAGATACTGATTGCAATATTGATATGGGTCTATAGTTAATTATATTAGTTTTATCGCCATTTTTGTAGATTGGACATACTTTGGAAATCTTCCATTTATCAGGATAAGTGTTAGTTCGTAGTGACAAATTAAACAGGATGGTTAAAGGTACCGCTAAAAATTCCGAACAAGCCTTATAGACATAGATAAGTATCTGGTCAAGACCAACACATTTTTTAGGTTTAAGAGAGCACAACGCAGAAATTGTTTCATCTTCAGTCATCTGCTCAATATCAAAGCCACCTTCTAATAATAGTTCTTTTGTGTCCATAGCAGTATCATTTTTAGTGTATATTGAGTAAAAATTACTTGCAAATGCATTGCTTATTTCTTTGTTAGTACTTAAATATAGGCCATTCACATGCATATTGTCAACAACTGACTTTGGCTGTTTTTTGTTTTTGATAAAGGACCAAAATTTTTCTGGTTGAATTTGAATGGATTCTTCAACAGCTGTACAGTAAGCTCTGTACGCAAGATCAATATCACGCCTTACCTTTTTTCGTAATTTCGTATACTCGTTGTGAATTTTGTTATCAAATGGTCTGTTTTTGCGTTTTTTATGTAAACGATTTTTCTTTTTGATATTACTGATTATAATAGGAGAAAACCAGGAGGGATATTTACATTTAGACGAATTGGTTAACGGAACAGATGCACGAAGAGCTAAATCAAATAGCTCGTAAAATTTTTCAACAGCACTATTTATATTGCTATAATTATTTAAGATATGCCACTCAGTCTCACGCAGCCTGTGATATAGTTCAAGAAAATTTGCATTTTTGTAATTGTATTGATCACCTCCATACACGGTTTCAGATCTTACTCTAGCGTAGTTAACAGTACATTCTAGCGCGGGATGAAGCATATCTTCTGGGACAAACAAGTCACTACACCTAACAACGGATAAGCTTTCATTTGATAGTGAAAAATCCAATATTCTACCCATAGAATTAATAATAGAATTGCACTGGGTTAAGCTAGTAAAATTCAAAAAATTTAAGAACTCATTTTGGCATTCAGTGTAATTACATTGTGCGTTTGCATAAACAGGGTATAATTTTGGTAGGTTAAAGTCCCCAAACACTAAGAGTTTATACTGAAAAATATGCATGTGCATTTCTATGGAGTTATATAATAACCTGTAGTCTGTCAATGTGCACAACGGTGGAAAATAAACAACACATATGTAAAACGTTTCTGGACCGATTTTAATTTTCACCCATAAGTCTTCAAGATCAGTCTCCATCTCCGCCAGTCTGGTGCTCGGAAATTTATTTTTAACAGCCACTAACACGCCACATCCATCGCACTTACCGGTGCGTATTATGTCTCGATCTTTACGAAAAACTGTATATCTGTCATCAAATAGTTCACTGTCACTAATACCAGAGTTAAGCCACGTTTCCGTAATAATTACAATGTCAAAATTTTCCGAGAGAGCGCTATTCAAAAATACATGCGTTTTTGTTTTTAATCCACGTACATTCTGATAATAAATATTTATGGGCGATATGTTAGTGGACATCTTTAAGATCGTCAATGGATTTAATTCTGAATACTCTGCTCTCGTCTTTGGCTCTCATAAAAATTTTACCATTTCGACACCATAAATATTTTATATTATTATTGCGCTTAAACTCCCGTGCTTTAGAAAATACGTATTTATTTTGCTGAGTGAGCGATTTATTCACGTAAATTATGCTATTCTGGCCCGGTAAATCCCTACATACATCGCTTACCTTGAGATCTCTTTTAATTTTTCTATGCCGCAAAAACTCCTCTTTGTCAGTTCTCCTAACGAATTTGAGGATAATTCCTCTAGGTTGATCCTGGCGGTTAACAGAGTTTCCCAAACGATGGACTGCATCTATCGCATGGTTTTCCATTTTGAAACCAATCGCGTTGCTTATGGATTGCACTACCGTGAAGATATTTTCTCCCTTCGCTTCCGGAACACCCTGTATTTCCAAGCAGTTAATTCTGGAGTATTGTTCCATCTCGTTAATACGATTTTTAAGAGTATTATTTTCAGTTTCTAGCGCATTATTTTTAGTTTCCAAGTTTTAAATTTTTGCAAAACAATCATTGATAAGCGTCTGTTGTACCTTTAATAACTCGTTTGTTTCGCCAATCTTTGTGTGGCAGAGCTCTACAGAAGTCATAACCCCTGATAAATCATTCAAAACGCGATTTAGTTTTTCCATAACTTCTGTTAGAGTTGGTTCTTTGTTTTCACATAACTTACACAACCACGGCCCCTTATGATTTAAGGATGATATATCTGATTGTGATAAGCCAATGCAAACAGCATGGTAAGTTTTATTGCATGTACCACATTTTTTTTCAAAGCTGTTCTGGAAATTTCTTGGTTGCAGGAGCTACAGCTGGAAACCATTGTATTGATATCGCTTATCAGAGTTCACCTCAAATGCTGTTGACCTCCAGTTCTCCTCAATGGAAACGTAAATTGTTGAAGCCCAGTATATTTAAATGCAACTTATACCTGCAGATACACCGAAAGTAGATCACTTATTCACTTCTAAGTTATGTTAACAGATAGCTTGCACTTTCCGTGTAATACTAGGCACACAATTAATCAACTTATAAACGTATAAGATCAAGTAATTTCAATTTATTACAGAGCAATATTTCTACGTGTTTATAGTGCAGGCACCACACTTCATCAATTGTGGAAGAAGCCGTAAGACAGACCCGGAATTACATCTGTTCTCTTTTCCTGTTAAATACCAAGAAAGATGTAAACAATGAATTACGAATCCATGAGGTGTAAATTAGCGTTCCAAATATTTAGCAATTTCGTTACGGCTGCTATGAGAACTGCAATCTCCACGGGAAAACTTCCGTCGGCACTTACACCATAAGCTAATTTTATTCAGTTTATGAATGATCTGTGTGATGCATTAAATAGCTCTAATTTATTTGCTAAAAACCAAACCAGAAAACCACTTTCAGACAAAAATCCCCATAAAAAAATTCTAAATGATGGACTGAAGAACATTTCCAGCTTAAAAACTGTTAAGCATCATATTCATCCTTGCTTTATGGGACTATTTCAGTCGATAACTGCCTGTCTGATGCTGTATGAAGACCTTAAGAAGAATTACAAAATTGAGTTTTTATTAACCAGGAAATTAACACAAGACGTACTAGAAAATACGTTTGCTATGTTCACCTGCGAATAGCATAAACGACGTAGTTAATTTGGTTCTAAAGCTCTTTTCCCAATTTTACAATGAAATAAAGAGTAGAAAAGCTGTACTTTCTACTTTATTTAACATGTCAATAATTGCCGTTGTAAAGAAAACGCATTCCTTCATTTCTTGAAACTCAACAACCATGCATGATACATCGGGAAGTAATAATTAGGTATACATTACTAGTACGGTTACAGAAACAAACATCATGGGAAGCAGCAATTATTAAACGAACCACCAGTTGCCAAAAGATTCACCATAAAATCAGAAAACTAAATCACAGTTAGGAGTGCACTGTATTTATTCGTTTTATGTGTGAACATGTTTTTATTTGTGTATATTTGGTATTTATAAGTTTTTTTTTAATCAACCTCATTTTGATATTATATGTCACTTCTTTTATGTCGGTATTTTCGGTAAACTCGCTGCTTTCTATAATTGCCCGTTTGGAGTACATTTCCCAGCCTGTGTCCTTTAATAATAATAATAATAATAATAATAATTCATTTATTTCCTTAGACACTGTTACAGCATATCGGAAACGTCAAAATATAACAGATAATTACAGTTTTTTGAATTGGCACTCAAAAAATTCGTTTATAGAATAAATACACTTATCTAATAGTAGAAGTTTAACATGTTTTTTAAATAAATTAAAATTTGCAATACATTTGATTGTGTTTGGCAGGTGGTTATACAATTTAATTGGCAGGATGTAAGAACTATTTGCACTCTTAGTCAGAGAATGCTTAGGTATAACAAGTGTTTTACCATAACGGGAATTATAGGGATGGTTGTCACTTACTAACGAGTATTTGTGGAGATTAGTTTTGATGTAAACCACAGATTGTAATATATATATGGATATTACAGTTAAAATATCCAGTTTTTTGAAAAGTGGTCGACAAGACTCATGTTGACTTGCATAGCAAATAATTCTCACAACCCTCTTTTGCGCTACAAGAACATCGTTAATATGTTTAGAATTACCCCAGCAGGTAATTCCATAAGAAAGTGTTGAGTTAACATACGCATAATAATAAGACAGAAGTACATCTCTGTCCACGCAGGCTCGTATTCTCCAAAGTACGTAACTGTGCGTTGATAAGCCTTTCGTGACTTTATTTATGTGGTCGAACCATGACAAGGCTGAATCCAACTGAACGCCTAATAGACGAATAGCTTGACTGTTTTGGAGAGTTTTGCCGTTCAACTTAACCAACAAGCTGTATTGAGGATCACGGACAGAAAAAGGAATTACTTCCGTTTTATTTTTATTTAATAGAAGACCATTGTCGGAACTGTACTTCTGCATTTTGAGCACACAATCTGAAGCCCTGGCACTCAATTCATCAAAATTATCACCCGTAATAACAGCTGAAGTATCGTCAGCGAATAGCACAGTAAAATCAGAGTTTAATTCGCTGACAACGTCATTAAGAAAAATTAGGAAAAGCAAGGGACCAAGGACGCTCCCTTGCGGAACCCCAGTACCCACTTTTAGTAAATCAGAATGAAACTCAGTACCACTGGCATTTTTTAGCACAACTATCTGTGAGCGCTCAGATAAGTAGGAGATCAACCAATTGAGTGCCGGGCCCTCAACACCAAGTAAGCGCAACTTGAAAACAAGACCATCGTGGGGCACCGTGTCGAAAGCACGCGAGAAGTCGAAACAGATGCCCACAATTTTCTTGCTTTTCTCTAAGTTTTGAATAACATTATTAGTTAATGCTGTAATAGCCTGCATAGTAGATCGGTGAGGACGAAAACCATATTGATTATCGGCTAATAGGTCGTTGACGTTCAAATAGTTGAAAAGTCTACAGTAGAATGCTTTTTCATATACTTTGGAAAATACCGACAACAATGATATTGCCCTGTAATTATCAATTTTATCAATTTATCAATTCTTTAATTTCCATTTGGCGTAAATATGGTGGGGTGGGCTGATGTCTTCTACGTTAACTTGAGCATGTATTTTTATGGCAAAATGATCGCTACTGTATAGGCATTGTAACACTTGACATGTGAATTTGTGTCAGATTTGGGGTTGACATATTGTTATGTCTATACAGGAGAAATTTCCTGTTCGACTAGGGATGTGTCGATCCGGTCGGATTCGATACAAAGGATCGAATCCGGGGCAGGATCGATTTGGATCGAGTCCAAGTTTCGATCCGGATTCGTTCCGAGGAACGAAAAGGTCGCGAGGCGTCAATTCTCGCGGACATTCATTCCTTTGGCATTCCGTTATTCAATCCATTTCAATACAGAATACAATACAATGTGTTGATGAGGAACAGCAAATGATGATGGTGTTCGTTTTAAAGGCTCGACGTCGACAGGCGACATATGATACGGCCGAAGTTGCATGCTTTTTTATCAGTTATCAGTGATTTATGGCTTTTGGCGGCTTTGTATGTGCCCAATTGACGTTTGAGACATATAAACATACTGAATTACCGACTGCGTGACCACTCACCAAAACAAAGATACGCGCGTTGTTCGTTCCGGGTCTGGAATGACCGAGGGCCCCGGGTGTCTGAAATGCACATTCATTTCGATATCGATCCGAGGATCGAGTCCGACGGACTCGATCCACTTGCGGAATGGGATTGGAATGAACGAGTCCGCAAAAGTATCGAAACTTCCCTTCACTATGTTCGACTACAAAAGTGGGTATTTGATCCATCGTTTAGTAATATTAAGTCATCTTTATTTATTGCGTTTTCAATCATTTTTTCTCTTTTGTCTGTAGTATTTGATCTCCATACGTGGTTATGCCCATTAATATCCCCTACTATTATCTCGCCAAGGTGTGCAAAGTAGTCGTAGTCGTTGCAGTTCCATTGTAAGATCATTCTATGAGCAATTCTCTACTGGACGTTAGAAGTAGCGATTCTTGACTAGAGAAAACTGCTGTACCCAGTCTATCTGCCTAAATACATTACTTACATATAAACTGTTTTGAAAATAATAGCTATTTAAGTAACAAGGAATGTAAGGACCTATTAACATTTGAGGTAGTACAAGTACAAGCCAAGACGAAGTCGCGGCTTGTTGCCTGCCGAAAATGTTAATAGGCGATACATTCCGAGTTATCTTATTATATTTTTCCCGCTGCTTATCGAAACTTTTCTAGATTTTTGAAAAAATCGTTTGGTCTGTCACCTGTCATCAGGATTAGTTTTCGTGAGTCGTGTTACCTGTGAGTGTCACATGTCACATAAACGCTTGCAATTTATAAACAAAACGTCTAAATCTGCATCTTGCTTTGCTAATTTTATTATCCTAGGAACTTAATAATAATATTAAGTTCCGTTGTCAAGAAAAAGCAGCAATCAAATATAATCACCGACTTACACGTTTTGTTACTAAGGCTGTATCGCTGACTTACATGATCAGCAGCGGGAAAAGTTTTTATTTTACTTGTCACCCTTTTTTATTGCGTATGTAGATTAATGTAAATCTATTTTTATATAATTCGTAAGATATATGCGGTTATTTGATGAAAACGTACTTATGTTGAGTAACATATTTCAATTGCTACTATTTTAGCTCTCCGAACACGTTATTTACAGTATTTTCCACATCACATTTGTTTTATTGTGTACAATATACTTGCAATGTATTGTTTTATAAAAGTGTGCTAGTGTTGAATTACGTATTTTTATTTCTATTATTGTCTTCGTATCGTATGTTACTTATATTTTATACGATTTTTGAAAAATAAAGTTTTTACTTTACATTAATTTTTTCGTTTAGCATACTTGAATTTTTTTATACACCGCCCTTCATTTGCAGTGGATCACTAAGTAAACTATTTTTATCGACATTTTCCTAACTTTTCCATAGTAAAATGTAATTTATATTATTAGTAGTAAGCGGGTTAACTGCTGTTTTAGAAATGTGAGGTAGCCACATGTCGTTTTTCATATAATTTTTAACGAGTAAGTCAAGAATGCACAACTTGTAGTAAATTATAATCGACTTAGTGGTATTGTTTAAAGCTGTATTAATTAATAATTAATCAATTTTTATCAAACATCACACAAAACACACCAAAATCTTTGTTTTTTTACTGCAGGTTAGACATTGTTCACTTGTTGCTTACTTATTAAAAATGATATGAGTTAAAAATAACATGTAGCAATAGTTATGTCTGCAGTATACTAAACTTGAACTCTGTTTACAACTAACACGCTGAGAATAATCCCTTACCTAGATTATTATCTGCGTTTGTCTGTGCCGTTTGCAAATACGCCGGTCCAAACATGCAGCGAATACGTTTGCTATGAACCAATGTTTGGTCAGCTACATTTCTAAAGTAAAGCAGTGACTTACGCCATCTGTCACGCGCGTACAAAAGTATTTTCAGTGTGACTGCACGCCCGTTGAGTTTAGACATCTATGTATATATTATCTTTGCTATGAGATTAAGATTGATTTAGTTTTTTATTATTTATTAGATTCAATTTCTGTGTCGGTGATTGCATGGCTAACTGATCTTTTACTTATACTAATTACATTGATCTCACATTTTTTTCACCACTGATTATTCATTTATTACATCCTATATTGGCCCTATAGCAAGGGTTTTCAACCTGTGGGTGTCTTTTATGGGGGGTCGCTGCACTTCTTTAAATTTTTAATGTGGCTATATTATAATATTCAAATTTCCTCACAGCAGGCCTTGATTCGCTCCCTAAAAATAAAATATAGAACTGCAGTGTTATTAGAAGTAATACTATAAGTACTTCGATATTATTGGGTTATATGTCGATAACTTGTTGCACAATAATAAAAGAGTGTCAGTTTGACAGGTTAAATAGTCCGACCGCGTCAGCGGGAGGATTATTCTGTCAAACTGACACGATTTGTTATTGTGCAGGAAGTTTGAGACGTATAACCTGTTCGAAGTACGCATTGTATTCGATTTGATTATTTTGTGAGTAAATTTTAATATTAGGAACAAATAAATATTTTATTGGCAGCTCGATTTGTTTGAATTAACCTAACATCAAGTTGACAAACGTTATGTATTGCGTTGCCTAGTGAAGATACTCTAGTATAATCGATTTTGTATAATCGAAATTATACAATATAACTTAACTAAATCCAGCCTTTTGATTGGTTGAAATCTCTACAAATAAAATAATCACTTATACCATGAGTAGTCAAAGTTATGTTGACTATTTTTGCGGTGGTGTCACGAATGTCCATTGCGCTTTGGTACGATTAGGACGAGTGCGCTAGCACGAGTCCTAATCTCAAGCGCAATGGACATGAGTAGTGATACCACCGCAAAAATAATCTACTTAACTTTGACTAAGAATGGTATTCGAGCGACTATTTAATGAACCAAACTACTTTTTCAAATTAGTTTTCAGTAAATCTAGCAACAAACTACGCAATTTCTATAGTAACGGAACACTAATATTGACTTTTTCTAATAAAAATCACATTTGTTTAAAATAGTCACTTGAATACCTTCTAGGAAGATATATCCACTGATATTTTTTTGATTGGTCAAGAAACGTCAGAATTCTGGATTTTCATTGGTCACTTTTTGACAGATGACAGGTGAATTGAATAGTCATTAGAATAAAATTCTATATTACAAATAAGAGACTGAAAAAGTATTCACTATGATGCTTCTTTTTCTTCTTCTTTCTCTTGCCCCCTTGTGCCTTTATGGTGCCAGGTATTGTGTTTCTATCCAACTCCTTCACTTTTTTCTAGATTTCTTCAAGTGGAATGCTGTGTTTCCTTGATATTTCTTCTATAACATTCTTCAACTTTTTGCGTGGGCATCCTGGTGGTATCGTTCCTGATGATTTGGCTTGTAGGTGCTATCTTCTTTTTCTGTTGGGATCCATTCTAATTTTACATGCCCATACTATGCCAGCTGTTTGTCCCCATTGTGGTCTCTATTATTTCTTGTTGTAGTTCTTTGTAGATTGTTTCATTTTTTCATCTATTCACTTTTGTTACGCCTTGTATTTTTCTTAAGTACTTAATTTCTGTCGCCATTAACTTCCTTTTGTGTTCTGGTAAAATGGGTAGGACTTCTGTTGCGTATAATAGTGTTGGACTTACTACTGTGCTATATTTTTGTTATATACTGTTTGAGGCTTTCGCGGTTACTCGAATTATTCTTCTTAAGATAGAATTTCGATTTAAACCGCGTAGTATTTGTAGATGAACACCCAGCATTCTCTGGCTTAATATGCCTTACACCTTGTGAACTCGAGCAAAAACCTGCGTAATGGCCATGCTCTTTGGTGGCTCGTGTTGTTTCAATATCTTAAGAACGAGGTTACTTGGGCAGATTTGGCCGTTTTGCTGTTTGTG
This sequence comes from Agriotes lineatus, assembly GCA_940337035.1. NCBI lineage: Eukaryota > Metazoa > Arthropoda > Insecta > Coleoptera > Elateridae > Agriotes > Agriotes lineatus. Next base: position 192,367 of record CALNHX010001242.1, on the reverse strand, counting down.
CATCCATATTCACTAACGTTTCGCAAGACTTTGCAGCTTGCATCATCAGAGTGAAAGTCGACTTGTTTTATTTTCTTCCCTAATATTGTTTTATTCGTTGAGTAGTACGTATTAGCTGCTTTGTTTACCTTGCTTGCTATTTCCGACTCTATCTTGCAGTCACCGGTGATAATCTTTTTTTTCTTCCTCTTATGTTAGGCCAGTGGCCTGTTTAGTGCCGCAAAATTGTAGTTCTATGAGCCCTCTTTGCTCGGAAACTGGGTAGGTGACCGAAATGGAGGAAAAGTTTCCTTGTTAGAGGTTATACCTAACGACTAATGAAAATTCATATTTATGGTTGTTGTTTTTTTTAATTGCACGCCTGGTTTTATTTTCGTTTACTTTCGTTTCCATTTTTTACAGGATTTAGGTTTTTGTATCCTATATTTGTTTTGGGTCTTTTAGCCATGCAGTTCTTCATAGCTCTGTTCATATATATTATAAAGAGGGGCTTAATGAGTCTCCCTGTTCCTTTATACTTTTAAAAATGGATTTTGAGACAAATGTGGGGGTCGCAGATTACTTGGCTATTATAAAAGGGAGTCACGACTATAATTTGAAAACGCTGCTCTATAGCTCTTAACTGGTTTCACATAATCGGTATGAATTCTTCTCTTATTGAGACAGATTAGTACCTTGTAATTGTTTTGAGATATTTAGTAATTCTATTGATAGCATAAATATAGGTAGGTACCTCATCTTTAATAGTTTATATACTTATTTCGGTAAAAATTCAGAATTGTGCTAATAATGGCTGGTTCCGAGGAGGACGTGTCTGTTGGCGCTCTCAGTAAAACGTGTAAAAGATGCTATAAAGTTGCTCAAAGTAGTTTGAAATGTGTTGTATGTGCTTCGGTTTTTCATCCCAGCTGTGCCAAATTAGTTAAAAGTGCAGTAATAACAGACGACAAGGTGTTAATTTGTTGTTCAAACAACGAACACAGTACGGATCTTCCTGCTCCTGTAAGTACTTCATTAACACTTACTTGTGATCAGATTGAGATCAAATACCTCAAAGAGTTGCTACTGCAGAAAGATGCACTCATTTCAAGTCATCAAACTACTATTGACTCCTTAAAAAACCAAGTTTTAATCCTGAACAAATTTCTGGAATCCACAAGCAATGCAGTGTCTCGAGTAATAGCGCTTCGTACAGCAAGGTCGCTCAATCATGTGAAACTCAAAAAGTACAACTTTCACACGATCCTAATCAAATAAAACAAGTCTTTCTCCAAGAAAAAGTTAAGCAAAAACATTATCCCAATCGAAAAGAACCACCTGTGGAAAATAAAAGTCCTGTGAAAGTAAGCAGAAAACAATCACATATGATTATTCGTCAGCCAGAAAACGTAGTTGTTCACGAAGCCCGCCAGCAGCAAATAATGAACAAAATTATAAATTTAGAAAATAACCCTAGTGCAATCTCGGATACCGAAAACTTTAAACTGGTCGCCGGAAAAAAACCGCGAAAACCTAATACAACAGTAATTGGGCAAAACAGCAAAGCGGAGATATCTGGTATTGAACAATGCGCTTACTATTTTCTTACGAGGGTCCAGTCAAAATTTAAACCTGAAGACATCAGCACTTTTCTCAAGAAAAATAATATTAACGTTGTATCTTGTGATAATCTAAAGACTAGGTTTGACACCTACAAATCTTTTAGAATAGGCGTACAAAGTGAAGATGATAGCAAGATAATGAACCAGGACCTTTGGGGTAGTAACATCCTGATCAAACATTTCAGATCGCATAGAAACAAGTTTTTTTAATAACCAAAGACGATGCAGCAGAAATTGCTCTGATTAAAAGCATACCTGGACAAAATTTTACTAAAAACGCAAGAAATATTTTATCGACTAACCCAAATGCTCAGATCAAGGATTTTAAACTTGTACAAATTAATGTGCAGGGGATTTCTAATAAAATAGATAAACTGGAAATATTCCTGAATGAACATAAGACTACTGTATTGGCTATATCTGAGCACTGGTGCAATGACAATGATATTCGAGAAGTTTTTATAAATAATTACGTGTTTGTGACTAGCTTCTCTCGCAAAATGCATATCAGGGGCGGTACTTGTATATTTGCAAAAGAATCAGACTGGTACACATTTAGAAAGATTAATTGTGAACAGTTTTCTGTTGAATTGCATTACGAGTGTTGTGCAATAAGTTTTGACTCACTAAACTTTAAGTGTTATATTATAAATGTTTACAGACCACCAAATAGTAATTTAAATGTATTTTTCTCACAGTTAAACTCCACATTGGCATTTTTTAGTAAAAGCTGTAAAAATATTTATCTCTGTGGAGATTTAAATATAAATCTTATTGCTAATTCGTCAGAAAAGCAATTATTTTTAGATATTTTGTTGAGCTTTAATTTAACATATACCTCTAGTGAACCAACTAGAGTAGTGACCAATAAAAATAATTGCTTATCTTCAACTAAAATTGACTATATTATAACGAATATTGGAAGGCCAGGTGAAACCATTGTTGTTCAGCCTAACGTGGGTGATCATTTGGCGATGATATATAATTTACAAATACACCTCCTTTCAGGTAATAAACACCTTGACAGTAATGTGTGTTATTATAGAATGATCAATAACAATAACTTAAACTCCTTAAGAGCTTATCTATCTAATGCCGACTTTGCTAGTATTTATAACTGCTCGGGCAATGCTGATAAAAGTTTTGATGAATTCTTGTCTATTTTAAATTGGGCAATAATTATTAACTGTCCTTTACGACGCAGAAGTCAATATAAGAGTGACAAATTGAACAAATGGATAAATAGTGCAGTTGTCAATGCTGGCAAAGAATTAAAGAACTTGTTTTGGCTAGCAAAGCAAGTTAATTCTGAGCAGATTCATCAGCTTTATAAAGATAAGAAAAAGGAGTATAATCGTCTGATTACTGCCACTAAGAAAAATTATTATAATTCATTGATCTTCAACTCCAATAACCAACAAAAGATTGTTTGGGACATTGTAAATTGCAGATTGGGTAAAACTAAAAGTAGACCCAAAGTTTCACTAAAATGCGTAAATGAGTCGCCTAATTCCAAAACCGGGTAACTCCATATTTTTCTCAAAATTACAGTCGCTTTATATACACTAACGTTAACAGTCTGGCCATATATGGTCACGATTCCCATTGGTGCCGCCATTTTATGTCTTGCGTCATTTTGACAATAAGATTTAAATTTCAAAAATGTCAAAGTCACATTTATTCAAATAGAATAAGTTGACATTCAATCAACAAAAATCGTTCAAAATGCTAGTATATAGTTAAAAACTGATAATAATTTTTAGAAACAACTTGAACTATAATTTATTAATGGTAAGCTGACAAAGTTTAACGAAATTTATCAATTTCAAATTCTTTTTTCAGATATGAGGTATTGCTGTGCAGTCGGATGCAAACGCAAATATGAAAAATGTGTGCTAACGGAAACTTTCCTCAGGAATAGGGACAGGCGAAACTTGTGGACAAAAAAATTAATAGAGAAAATTGGTACCCAAATGGAAATTCAAGAATTTGTGAAAAGCATTTTGCAGATTGTATGTGTGAAAAAGCACGAGTTGGTGGCAAAAAAGACTTAAGGATAATGCTGTTCTAACATTATTTACTTTCTTATCGTCTGCTTTGGAGCCTACAGCCATTGAAAATACCAATAACATTAGCCGTCCAAAAACTGATTTTATCGACGTTTAAATTTTAGGTATGGAGTCTTGTGCATTTGAATGCAAAAATAGGTCTGAATATGGTATTAAGATGAAAAGCTTCCCTATAAATAAAAAAGCGAGGCTTGTGGTGCAACAGGTTAATCGAGCATATTAGAATAACATAAAAGGTCTGAATAGAATCTAAATGTAAAAGCATTTCATATAAATAAAATGCATATTGTTGATGTAAAACATATTGCAACTTTTAATCAATTAGAAAAGTTTATTATATCCAAAGTTATCGGTGTTCGTTTAAGAATAGCTGAAACGAAAACGAAAAAGCAAAATACACAACAAAGCAAATACAGTTGTACTTCTGTGGCAATGCACAATGTAGCCTATATAAATTAAGTGGGAAGTTGTGAAAAGTAATTTTAAGCGTATTAGACTGTACTCACTGTTTTATTAGTTTTGGGATCACTTTAAGTTCTGTAGATTTATTATTATTTATGCGAGCACTAACTGTAAATACAATTTATAATATCTCATTGATACGACATTGTTTGTTTTACTATTTAGTCATATATTTACTTATACTAAGCATTTATTTAATTAAATTATTTTCCAACACTAACCCCGCCACTGCTTTTGACCCGCCACTGGAGGCGGCCATATTCTGTCTTATGTCATAAGTGACATTTCATATGGCCAGACTGTTGTATATAAAGGGACTGTACTCAAAATCAGAGCCAGCTCTGCTCAAAATCAGAGCCAGTAGATATAGAGAGTACCGCCACGTCCGCCATGTTTATTCCTCTGACATATGCGTCACTTTGAGGTTTGTAACACAATTCCGTCAACGTGACGTTTGTTGGCAATCCAAAACTTTACTTAAAATTGGCAAGACTTAAGTCTATGTCAAATTCGAGGTTAGCGGGTTAGTTTTTGCGTCAGTTTTGACACAAACTGGTGCAAAACATAACCTGATAACCTCGAATTTGACATAGACTTACAGTCTTGCCAATTTCAAGTAAAATTTTAGACATTACTCATTCAGTCATTGCTGGATGGAACAAAAATGGCGGCGATAGCGGCATTTTCACGGATCAAAGAATGGCGGTACTCTCTATATCTACTGGCTCTGCTCAAAATTAGAGTCCCTGTATATAGTTACAGGATCTCTACTCAAAATGAGTTTGTGGTGCCATCTGGTAGAGAATAGCAATGTCCTTCGACTGTGAAAATATTGTCAGGTCCAAAACCTACCTAATCCATTGAAATTTTTACTTCCAAAACCGGCTAATGCACTCATAGAATTAATTTCAAAATCGACTAAATCCAACATAAGAAACAAATTCGACTAAATCCAAGCAGTTATCTTCATATTGAAAAAACCACAAACAAAACCGACCAAATCCAGTCAAATGCATTGTGTAAGATGCCTTACTCTTCATTGTTGGTATAAACAAACACTGTGTCATTGAAATATATTGTGCTAATTTGAATAATAGTTGTTGTGAATTAGATGTTTTATTTTCACAATGGAAGTAGTTACAGAAACACCTGCAAATCAATCAAGAAAACGACAGTACTCTCCTGAATAGTGGAAGAAGAATGTGGTTAAGAAATTGAGGTTAGGATTTCATTTGTAATTGTTGTAAAAGTACCTTTTATACCTTATTGTTTAAATTGCAGGTATACAGCAAGTCAAAATCCTGTATATCCAACATGTGGCCATAAGTCTAAGAGGTATATGTATTCTACCTTATCCATGCAAGAAGTAGAAAACTTTCATAAATCGTTTTACAAATTTCCAATTAAAACTGCACAAGACAACTTTATTTTGAAGTACGTTTCTGCATGTCCAATACAAAGAGTGAGAAACCCCGATTCTATAACTAAACGCTCACTAGCTGCTACATACTACATTATCCAAGATAATAAAAAAGTAATACCTATTTGCAAACAAGCATTCTTGAATATTTTAAATTTGAAGAAACACAGAGTAGAAGGAGTATTGAAAAGATTTTTTGTGAACAGTCATATGCCTAAGGAAGGCAGAGGAGGAGATCACAAGTCACACATAAAAAAAAATATAGGTACAGGAAAATATAAAAAAATTTATTAAAAATTTTAGAAAAACATTATTGCTGTGGTAAGTCTCAAAGATAGTATTTAAGCAGTGATCTGAGCATCGCGAAAATGAGTAACATGTACAACAAAGCATCTGAACTTAGTATGCGTTGTAAAGAAAGTTTCTTTAGAAATGTTTTTAACAAAAATTTTAACATTGGATTTAATGCTCCACAAGTAGACGTTTGTTCGCAATGTTTAGAGTATAAAGAAAAAATTAAAATAGAGAAGGACGAAACTTTCAAACTAAAGCTAATAACAGAACTGCGAATCCATAAACTAAGGGCTAAAGCCTTTTTTAATTGCTTAAAAGAAGAAAGAGACGACTTGTTAACTATTTCGTATGACTGTGAAAAAAACCTGGTTTTACCCAAAATTCCTGGCCAAATAACTTACTATAAAAGGCAATTGTACCTTTACAATTTTAGTGTTGTTATTGGATCGTCAAAAAGTAAGTTGACAAAAGAAAACGTTTATATTCATTCATGGCTTGAGACTGATTCCTGTAAAGGATCAAACGAAATTTCATCTGCTGTTTATGACCTCCTAAAAAAATGGATGTTCCAGAAAATATTAAGGAAGTTAGACTGATGTCAGATGGATACTCAGGGCAAAATAAAAACAGTACTGTACTGGCTATGTGTGCAAAGTGGTTATCGATGGCTCCACGGCATGTAAAAAAAGTTCAGATGATATTCCCAGTCACTGGCCATTCATTTCTACCGGCGGATAGAGTGTTCGCTTTCATTGAAAAAAAAGTAAAAAAGCTTGACACTATAATACTTCCAGATGTGTATTACGATATTTTCGAAAATTATGGAACCTTAAAAAAATTGGGAACCGACTGGCATGTCCAAAATTGGAAGACAGAAGCTACAGCAGTTGTAAAGGCCACAGGGTCTCTCCATTTCAAGATTAATTCGTGCAAACGATTAATATTAACACGTTCCCGAATAAAAGGCGGAATTCTAGTTGGAGGAGAACCAAACTACAATTCTGATGTAAATAACGCAAAACCCATTTGTAAAAAAGGGAAAAAAATATCGTTCATAAATCCTCAAAACCTTGATATTAAATCTGGTGTGACAATCAAGCCAAAAAAGCTAAAAAACGTTGACGAACTATTGACAAAACACTATGGGGAAAATTGGATGGAAAGAAGTGAAGCACTGGACTTAGAATACTATAAATCAGTGCTTCAACCACAAAATAATAATAATATAGAGGAAAACGAAGAAAAAGATAAAGAAGGTGAAGCAAACGAAGAAGAGGAAGATGAAGAATACTATGTTCGTGACGAGCTTGAAGAAGACAATGTTGTGTGACATATTTTAAAATTAAACTTTTGTTTTACTAATAGTACGTTTCCTATGTTTAAAGTTTTTTTTTCGTAGTATTATAGGTATTATGTTTTTTATGTTTTTTGAGAATGAGATTTATTTGGACTTCTAATAAAAGTTATTATTATTATTACTATTATTATTTTTATTATCATTATTATTACCATCATGACTAATATACAACGAAATAATATTTTATTATCACTCGTGGCTAGAAATATTAAACTGAAACACAATTTCATTTCCAAAACCGGTTAAATCCATTATTCGCTTCCAAAATCAGGTAAATTCAAACAATTTTTGTTCATAAAATGTTTATTTTTTTAAATATTTTTATGTTGTTGACTGTTCACTAGTCATCTAATTTTTTACTTTTTTTTAATGCTATTACAATTGTTCAATAGTTTGTACTTTTTGTGCAGCAGTTTTTTGGCTCTCCTGAAAAATTTGTTAAAATGGAGTTACCCGCTTTTGAAAATAGGCAACTCAAATATACTAAATTCTAATCCTAAATTGGTTGCGGATCAAGTTGCTACCCATTTTTCTTCGGTGGTAGAAAATCGACTACAAGAGTATTTTGTTAATGATAACGCAAACTCATGTACCGTGTCTTGTAGTAACGCCGACACTTTCTTTTTATATCCCACTGATAAAGAGGAGGTTATGGGAATCATTCGTAATCTAAAAAACACTAAAAGTGCTGGTATTGATAATATATCTATTAAAATAATAAAGATTGCATGTCATGAAATCATTGACCCACTAGTCTACATTATTAATTTAATTTTTGAAACTGGTTGTTTTCCAGCATCCTTAAAAACAGCACTTGTAGTGCCAGTTCATAAAAAAGGCGACACGGAGTCTATTGATAATTATCGGCCTATTTCCATACTGAGTATATTTTCTAAAATAATTGAAAAAGTTATTCATAGCAGAGTGTTCTCTTTTTTAGAGAAATTCAACATAATTACCAATTTTCAGTTTGGATTTAGGCCAGGTAGGTCGACAGAGGGAGCGGCTAACAGTTTCATGGAAAACGTTTTTATAAAGCTCGATAAAGGTGAACAAGTGGCCGCAATATTCTTCGACTTATCTAGTGCTTTCGATAGCTTAAACGTCAACTTTGTTGCCAATAAATTACAAGCTTTAGGCTTTAGGGGTCCGGCTTTAAAACTTCTGAAATCATATCTTGTTAACCGCAAGCTATGTGTGAAAATTGCTGATAACATTTCATGCTCTTATAATTTGCATATAGGTGTGCCCCAGGGATCTGTGCTGGGACCTCTTATATTTATTTTATTTGTTAATGATCTTCCGAATCATATAAATACGAACATGGTATCGATGTACGCAGATGATAGTGCGGTAGTGGTCTCAGCTCAGAGTTTGGAGGATTTAGAGGCTGAAGCAAGTTCTGTAGCTCTCGAATTTTATACATGGTGCACAAAAAATAAGCTCATGGTAAACATTAAAAAAACGACTTGTCTACATTTTCGTTACAAGCCAGGAACTGATCACAATCTTCATTTCAATTTTAACGGGATAAAAGTTTCAGCCGCTGAATCTACTAAGTTCCTCGGAGTTGTGGTGGATAATCACTTAAGTTGGAAATTTCATATAGATGAAGTATGTAAGAAGCTAAACAAGGCATATTTTGCAATTTTTCAAATGAAGTCAATTCGTAGTATTAAGGCTCTTAAAAATATTTATTACTCCTTAGCTTATTGTCACCTTTCTTATGAAGTCTCTTTATGGGGTGATTGTGTGTTTAGTAAGCGAATCTTTATATGTCAGAAACGACTAATAAGAATGATTTTTAACATCAACGCAAGAGATAGTTGCAAGCCTATTTTCATAGATCATAAAATAATGTCTTTTCCCTGCATATATATCTACAAATGCTTATTATATATAAAAAATAATATTAATCTTTATAAAATGAATAAAAACTTTCATAACTATGACACAAGGTATTCCAGCTTCTTAACTGTAGATGCTCATAGATTAATGCGTTACGAGAAGTCACCAACATATGCAGGGAAAAAATTCTATAACATGCTTCCTAATGCTGTTCGTGAGCTATCATACAATCACTTTAAAAGACAAATCAAAAGATTATTACTCGCCAAATGTTATTACTCTGTGGAAGAATTCCTTAGTGATAAGTCCATAACATTGTAAGTGTAGTAACCTGTCCATGTTCTGTTTGTTTTTGTAATAATGTGACTATTTTCATACTGTGTACAACAGTCTGATGAAACGTAATAAATTATTATTATTATTATTATTAATACGGTCCAGTCGTATTTTTTCTCTAAAAAAAATTCATCAAGACCTAACAACTAACCTAAACCGCTAACCTGAACCGGCGAGAGCGCAACAACATTGCTTTAAACATTATGAGACCATAGCGGCACCCACAACATTTTTACATACTCCGCTCTCAGCGCATGCGCGATAGACCGGACCGTATACTGAATTTGACCCCTTATTTCTCTTATTAGTTGTTAATGTTTAAACCCGATGGCATATGCTGAAACTTATATGGAAAAACTCTAATAGTACAACCTAGACTTTGCTTACAAAAACCACATGACAAAGCATTTTCATGGCTTACCTACCAGTATTCCCAATTTTAATTATCTAGAATCCGTATAAAAAGTATTAAACAAAATAAAATTAAAATAAGACATTTCACCATTATTTTTGTTATGTATGTTCATAAATTTTTATTTTATGAATAATTATGATTGTATTTCGTATTAGAAGAACTATAAATTGCGTAAGTAAAATTTCTAAATGTCGTACAAATATCGTCCGTACATTTCGTACTACTACGGCAGTTTCAAGTGGTTGTTATCACTTGGCATTTTCACCTAATGCCAGATTAAACAAGTCCATAATAGACAAGTACATGTGCCTGCCAATACCAGAATGTAAATGTCAAATGAAATATATATGGATCGATGGAACTGGCGAAAATGTGAGGTCGAAGACAAGAACACTGGATTTCATACCAACAAGTTATAAAGAAATTCCCAATTGGAGCTTTGACGGGAGTTCAACATATCAACAGATTGGACCTGATTCTGATACTTACCTCTGTCCTGTTGCAATGTACAATGATCCAATTAGACGTGGTAATAACAAAATGGTTCTTTGTGAAACCTACACGCCAGATCACAAGCCTTCTAAAACAAATAACCGTGCCAGTTGCTTGGAAGCTATAAACTGTGTATGTGATGTAGAACCAATGTTTGGATACGAACAAGAGTATTTCTTTAAGGATGTAGACAGACGACTTTATGGTTGGCCCTTTATGATGGGTGAACCAGCTCCTGCTGGTCCATACTACTGTGGAGTTGGTGCAGATAAAGTGTATTGTAGAGAGATTGTAGAAGCTCATTATCGGGCATGTTTGTATGCTGGAGTTCAAATTTTTGGTACAAATGCTGAGGTTACTCTTTCGCAATGGGAATTCCAAATAGGCACTGGAATAGGCATAAAAACGGCAGATGATTTATGGATGGCCCGCTTCCTAATAACAAGAATTGCAGAAGAATATGGGGTATGTGTTTCTTTTGAACCTAAGCCATTACCAAACTGGAATGGAGCAGGATGTCACACAAATTTTTCAACAAAGGAAATGCGAGCTGACGGCGGTATTAAAGCTATAGAAAAAGCAATTTGTATGCTTGAGAAAAAGCATGCTGAGCATATAAAAAAATATGATCCCAGAGAAGGTAGAGACAACATCAAACGATTAAGTGGAAAGCATGAAACTTCAGCTATTGACAAATTCTCCTCTGGAGTGGCTGCTCGTGGCGCTAGTGTTCGCATTCCAAAAATGGTTGCTGAAGCTAAGAAGGGCTATCTAGAAGATCGCCGTCCATCTGCTAATTGTGATCCCTACTCAGTTATGGATATGTTGGTTCGAACCATCCTTTTATCGGATAAATAATTTTGTATTGTTTTATTTATACCTACATATATAAAAAATTTACACAGATGCATGTATATAACAGGAATACACACATACAAATAAATTAGTGTTCTGGTTTTAAAAATAGCTAGAAATTCTGCTGTATTTAATCCTGTATAACATTATATAAAAATCTATGCATTGTCTATTTTCTGTAAATTTTTTTATAGTAATTTACGATTCAAGTAATGTTATCAAGCTTTTTACATTACGAGAGAATAGTTTGAATGAACGAGCGACGTTAGGAGCGAGTTCTTTAAAATTCTCGAGTAATGTAGAAAGCAGATAACGTTACGTATATCGTAACACGGTTTATTTTATCCTAAAATACTAATCTTTTAAAAAATTGGAAAAATGGTTATTAATGACACTTACAACAGCGAGTGGTGGTATCACTAGTAAGATAAAAACTCAATACTGCATTGTTGGTAGCACTGTCAGGTTATGTTAAATTTGAGATTTTCAGGTTAAGTTTTGCTTCAGTTTGTGTCAAATAACAAACAAAACGTAACCTACTAACATTAAATTTGACATCGACTGACAATACACTTCAGTGCTGTCAACATGTGATTAAATGCTAATAAAGTATCGTTTTGTTATTTTTCTTAACAACACTAGTGCTGTTAAATGCATCTTAACGCAACTCGTTGCTAAGGAGTTATTGTCATAATAACATAATAGGATAAAATAAATTAATATAAATACAAGTTTTAAACAATATTGTTAAGGAAACATTGCATTACATTATTTAAGTTATAAGTACTAGTAAGCTTTACTTACTTAATCCTGTCCTCTTCATACCCGTATGTGTCAAGTAAGCTTTTGTAATAAATCAGCTGAATTACTTTATACAAAAAGATTGATTTACATTTCATTTGATTTGCTTAATCAATATTTATACCATTCCAATTTTTATACATATGTAATCTTTAGCTCTTTTTACCTTTCACTGTCCAGAACTACTTGAAATTATACAGAGTGTTTTGGGAGGAAAGGGGATGTGTTCAGAAAGTTGAAATAAGAAAAAAAATAATCTGATTCTCAACTCTTAGGGAGATATTAGAGAGGGTTAAAATTAGGTTTTTTTCATTTTACTGAAAACTTTCTCCATGCCTTCCTGTATTTTGCTTCCGATTATGTCTGCGTCTAGCTGCTCCAATTCTTCTTTAATATTTTTCCTATTTTTCCATTCCAAGAAACTCTTGGTCGGCCTCTTAGAAAAGGACGGTGTGAAGTTTCAGAGGGTCATGGAGGTTGGGGGATGGTCTCAGTGGAAGGGAGCAGATGGGAAGTTTATGTTCCCACCCATTTTAGTCACAAAAATGCTGTGGTTGGTGGAGGAGAGCGCTTTTATGCTTTTTGTACAGGTTTGAAAACCCTTCACTTTTATTTTTCAATTATAACATAACATGGGAAAGTTTAATATTAAACGATTTTTTAAAAAATGTCTTGCAAATGTCGTCCTCCATTGCCAATACACTGGTTACGACAAATTCGGAAGTTTCTCTCCACATTTTCGATCATGGCGACAGGTATGTTGGCAATTTCCACTCGAATATTATCTTGTAAGGCTTCCAGTGTGTGGGGGCGATTGTTATAAGCCAGAGATTTGAGATAACCCCAAAGAAACTAATCGCAGGGGAATAAATCAGGCAAACGCACCGGCCAGTTGATGTTTCCTCTCAGGGAGATCAGCCGCCCGTGGAAGGTTTCTGTCAACAAATTCATCGAAATTCTTGCTGTGTGGGCAAGCCCCATCTTGCTGAAACCATACATCGTCCAGTTCCATTTGTTTGAGAGCAGGCAGAAAAAACTCTTGGAGTATTGTCAAGTAACGATCTGAATTCAAGTTTACAGCACTACCGTTTCCTTGAAAATAGTAAGGGCCAATGATCCCTATTCTTGATACCATACTGTTAAATAATTCTTTTTAAAACGGCTTAATATTAAACTTCCCATGTTATGTTACAATTGAAAAATAAATATGAAGGGTTTTAAAATCTGTACAGTTTTTAATTTAATTTTGAAAAAAGCAAGTTGCCGCCTCAACGGCAAAAGCAAACTCCTACACTAACCACAGCATTTTCGTGACTAAAATAGGTGGGAACATACATTTCCCATCTGCCCCCTTCCACTGAGACCATTCCCCACACTCTATGACCCTCTGAGACTTTATGCCGTCCTTTTCAAAAACGCAAGTTGCTGCGCTCCACCCTGTACTTTCCCTAGACTTTCCTTTTGGTCTCTTTTGTGATATTTTTTACTTATAAAAGCCTTATTTAGGACATGGAATAATCTCGACGTACTGCTGAATCTGTTTATTATTTCACTTTCAAACCTGCCATTTTCCTCCATTATTGCACCTAAATACTTTAGCTTGTGTGTTTGTTTTATTTAACTTTGTAACAGTTTTACATTAATCTCTTCAGTTTGCTTGGCAATTACCACTACTTCAGTCTTACATTTATTTTCATTCCAAAATCTAGTAAAACATATCTCCATACTTCCATTATTTTTAGTAGCTGCTCGGTATTCTTTGTTAAAAGTATGAAATCGTCGGCTGGCTAGTTCCCACTTGGACTCTGTGGACTCCTCCCTCTGTTTTTTTGCGATACGGTTCATTATTGTAATAAACAGCAATGGGTTCAGTATCGTCCCTTGTTAAACTCTTCTGTGTTCAACTTACCGATCCGTACTACGGTTCTTGTTTCCTCAAAAATGCTTTGAATGGTTTTTCTCAGATCTTTATGTACTTTACGCTGTTTTAACACTTCCCACATTTCACTTCTGGGCACACTATTAAAAACTTTTTCCAGGACTATGGTGCACAGATACAACTTTCCGTTATACTTGAGAACTTTTTCACTAATCTCTCTCAAACTAAAAGTCATCAGACTCTTTTCGATGACCCTTTCGTACACCTTGCTTGACACACTGAGTAATGAGATTCTTCTAAAGATTTTACAGTTTAAGTTGTCCCACTTCTTATGTATTGGGATAATTACAGCTTTTTGCTAGTCCCCCGTAATTTTTTTTTATTCATGCACAGTTCTTGTTATTATTTTATGTAATAGCGCTATCTCGTCTTCTACCATACATTTCAACATTTTACATTTCATATTACCTTGGCCTGAAGCTTTTCCGATGTTGTCTTGCTAACGCTTCTTTAATTTCTTTTATCACTATTCCCTGCTATATTTTCATGTTTAAATTTTGTGGTGTTCTTGTTCTAGTTTCTTGCCCTTCGTTTTCTTGTTTGTTGGTCGCCTAACAATTCTGTGAAATATTCTGACAATATTTTCTTTACTTCTTGTTCTACCCTTAGTAATTTTTTAATTTTTAATCCACTACAAATTTTTCTGCTTCTTTTCCTTTAGCCCTATTAGCACTCGGTACAACATTTTCCCATTTCCTTTGCTATATTTTTCTATTTTGTTGCTGAATTCTTCCCAGGCTGCGGTTTTTGATTTGTTCACTATATTTTAAACTTTATCCTCTACTCTTTTGTATTTTTCATACTCTGTTATTTTCTTTGTATTTAGGTATTTCTTCCACAGTAACTTTTCGTACTTTATTTCGTTTTTATCAGCCCGTTCCACCATGTCATTTGTTTCCTATCATTATCACTTTTAAATTTTCCACATGTTTTTTTGGCTGCCAACAGTATTTTTTTTTAAAATATTTCCCACATTCTTCTAGGTTCTCTGATATTAGTTCTACTTTGTGTTTTTATATTTCTTTACTTATCTGTTTCCTGAATGTTTTTTTCACTCCTTCAATCTGCAGTCTGTAACTCTTAACGTTAAAGTACTCCGTCCTTTTGGTTTTGCTGGTCTTCTCTTTTAGATTGTTAGTACATACTCGAGCTTCTACCAAAAAAGGTCTCTTCCCAATTCATATTCACATTTAACTCATATATTGTTTAGGATATAATTGACTTTTCGTTCCTGCTCTCCATCACTCTCGTGAACTTATGAATTTCTTTGTGTTTGAACCAGGTGTTTGGAACTATTGTCATTTAGTACACAGGAGTCAATGATCTTTCTTCCATTGCTATTATTTCATTCTCTCCGAATTTTCCTACTGTACCTTCTGCATTTTCTTTGCCTTTAAGTCTCCATTTATGATCAACACCCCTTTTTATTATTGACTAGTTCTGGAACAGTTGTCCAGAATGTTTCGTTCGTTTCATTGCAATCACTCTCACTCAGACCATATGCCGCAATTATTGTGCATCTTCTCCTAACCTTATTTCCAAGCTCATAAGTCTTTCAGAAACAAAATACCAGTTGAAAATACACTCCATGCACTGTTTAAGCACTAGTACTGCAACTTCTGCCTGTGCACGTGTGCTCCTCGACTAACTGTAAAATGCTCTCCTTCCATTTGTTCGTTACCTGTCCCTTTCTTTTTGGTTTCTGACAGTTCCAAATTTTTAAATTATTGTGGGTTCAAATTCTGCTATTAGTTCGTTTTCCTTGCTCTTTATGCTTCGCATGTTCCATGTTCCTAGTCTCCATTCCTTTTTAGTATGCTGTATCATGTCATCCTTGGCTTCATTTTGGTTATTCCGGGCTTGCTGGTGGCCAATGCTGCACGTCCTCTCTGCTACTTACAGTTTTTTGCTTCTTTGACTAGTCTCTTCTGATCTGTGTTCCACACCCAGACGATTCCGTCAATAATTAGCTCTTGAACAATTTTGGTTTTGTTACCATTTTGCCTTTCAACAGCGGCCCCAATTTTGATTTACTTCTGTATCTTTTGTTCCTCTTCGGTGTAATCATTTACCACTATCAGTAGCGTGCCCTTTAGTTTTTCTTATTCCTCATAATTTTCATTAGCACAGTAAAGGCAGCTCAAAAATTGTCAAATCTCAAACATTAAAAAAAAAAATTCTACCCTGCGGCAAACTATTTAGTACTCTCCTCTTAGTAAGTGGTAAAAAGAGGGTGGTGGAAAGGTGGTAAAATGGTATGTTTTTCGCAAATATCTCGTTAACTATAAGGTTTAGCGCAAACTTTATTCTATACAAAATTAATCTACATTTAATTTACAATAAAAATGGTGTTCTGCATTTCCGCGCTTCAGTAAAGAATTACGGAGGAAAGGAGAAGGTAAAAGTGTAACTTTTTCTGTTTGGCCAAAAATAAGCAAAAATGTTCGCTCCAAGTGTTCCAAGTTTGTGTTCTCTACCTAGTTGAAGAGGCTCTTAATGTCATATTTCTGAAGACAAATGAGGCTTCTGAAACTGTGAACAAGGATGAATTAAAGGCGCATCATTTGCAATTGGCAACGCATCGCTTGATGAAACCGCGGAGTCCACGGTTGTGAAGAACTTTGTGCAAAGTTGGATAACGAGCTAAAACACTCAAAGGAATCAGGACGAACGTAAAAACTATGGCTTCAACTCATCGAAATGGTTGAACTAGTTCGAATTGTTATTAAGGCTGAAAGGAGTGGAGACTTTTATCTTCACGTTTACTGTGTCGCATTGCATGCTTCCAATCTTTCATGCCTCTGGTCACTTCAACTACGGCAAATTCGAGCACGTCTACCTTCAACACTGTCTGCAACTTAGCACTTTATTGTGCAACACAGAATATGAGATGTTCATTAATAGTGGATACTTCACCTTCCGACGTACTGAAGAGTTAGTCTGGAATTTGGACTGGCATGACCATAAAGCAGGTGCTGATGAGATCACTTAAGAGTAGTGATGGTTTGACTGGAGGAAGAGGAATAACAACATCAACTATTCCGACGTGGGTTAACTCCATGCCAACCTGTTCTAGGGTTGTTGAAGCGATGGAGGAATTTGCAGGAGTTCAGTGTTTCTTCAGAACAGCACATTGAGCTGTGTGAGGCAAATCAGAAAATGAGTTCCAAGGAATTGCAAACTTTAGTTTCATGGCTCGAGGAACACAACCCCTTTTTGAAACCTCCTAAACTGTCTTCCTTATCAACATGGGTAGTGGCTGATAAAAAGGTGAATTATGATGAGGCATTTGAAATCGGAGCAGTAGAGCAAAAAGAGATTGAGGGGAAAAATTTAATGAGATACAACTAGAGCTGTGAAGTCTCTTGCAACTATCACGAAGGCAGTGACAATTCATAATGACACTGTATGTGTAAATCCTGACATGCTTCTACATCGTATGGTGTGCCCCGTACGGACTGATGAACAGCTGTCCGAAATCTTCAAATATGAATTATGTGCTTACCCCCCATCTCCTTTTGATGAATCTGGTTGTCCAAGTGTTTAAGTCTGGAGCACATGAACCATTTGACATCACTAATCCTGGAGGAGTGTCATATGTTATTGATAGAGAGCACCTCCTTCATCGTGTTGTGTGGCAACGCCCAGCTACTGTTGTTTTTTATGGTTATGGTGAAGAACCCAGCACAAAAGACGAAGAACACTACATACATGTTGAAGTGAAAGTGGAAGATGCAGTTAATGTAACTCTTGGACAAACAGAATTTCTAACTAATAGTAAGAACAAGATGCCACTGATTGCTCTTATCACGGTACACTTTGTTACAAAACTCTGACTATAAAATAAGGAGTAGCAAAGGCTACCGGATTCTCAGCCGGAGCTGGTCGTGGGTCGAACAGAAGACTTAAAGCGTAAGCTGAAACGGTGAGTAATTTATGGGCGCCAAGTAGCATAACCCAGCACTTTGCTAATCATCAAACCAGACACTACGGAAGGTGCTACTAAGCGATCCTGAAAATTAGAGGTAGCGACAAGGACACACAAATCAAATTCGCAGGCATAAGTAACGAGTATATATAATTTAATAGAATATTAACATTCATAAAATATTAACAGTGCTCGGTAGTATATCACAACAACAAATATCACAAACCAGATTTCATATAATAATATCGAAGAATTTATCACAGATTAAACTCACCAGATTAAATAAATAAAGTCGTAGATCGTAGCAATTCGCATGTATGACCAAACGCGTCTCAAATTTAAGCGGTAGTTAAGGTTTTGTTTTGCTTGTCAAGTTGAAATCAACGCTAAACCCTCAGTTGCAAAAATACATAACTGTACTAGTAATCAAATGTACACAAAACCCATTATTACCCAAGATCTTGGTTGATAGGGGCGCAAAATTACCCGAAACACGCTAATTAAATCTCGCCCTAAAGGGGCGTAATTGCTTAAACAACGATCGGACTGATTTCGCTAATTTCTTGCAAAGTGGGGCCGCACTAAGCCAAATTCAACCGACTGACGGATCTCTCCACTGAGATCGAGTCTAAAATCGTTCAAATGGGCGTATGCAAGAATTGCTATTACAAAATTTACATAAGGGAAACCTTATCGTCCCTACGCACCTACATTAGACACAGCCTCTAATGGAGGCTCGAAATGTCAAGTTGTAAATATTAAGATGTTATACAACAAAATAGGTTTACTTTAAACTGCAAGTGAGTTATCACAACATTAAAGTAAGTAAATTAGCTTATCAAAATCTGGCCGTAGCACAAAGCGCTACAATGAATAATTAAACACGCATTAAAATCATGCCTATAACACAGGTTAAGTTGGTCGAGCTCAAAACTGCACAAGAACGCTTAAGGAAAATGCAAAGACAGACCTTGGCTGCACCAGGTGACGAACGTGCTAAATCGGAGGCCTACTGCACGATGTTGAGGAAGCCAGGTGTTCCAACGGGCTTCATCGCAGGTAACGCAGAGATCTCGGGCCAGTAAATCTGCTAGCCTGTTTTAGGGACTGGAAATCTCCCAAACTCACAGCCAGCCGACTGCAGCAACTGCCTGGAGAGAGTGCTCTCCAAGAGGGGCCAAATCCATCAACCAAACGCCTCGAAAAGCTCCTGCGCCACATGAACAAACTCGCCGCTCACCAACAGAGATGCGTTAGTTCATACCAAAGGACTGCTTCCTAATCTGAGTGCGTTCACCACCCGTACCAAAGGGGAATTGAGTGCTTTCACTGCCTGTACCAAAGGGGAGCTGAGTGCGTTCACCGCCCGTACCAAAAGGGAGCTGAGTGCGTTCACCGCCCGTACCAAAAGGGAGCTGAGTGCGTTCACCGCCCGTACCAAAAGGGAGCTGAGTGCGTTCACCGCCCGTACCAAAAGGGAGCTAAAAGGGACAACATTCTGCCTTAGAAATATAACCAGTAATTGTCAAAATAGCATACCGTGAGATGTTATGCTCCAAATCGCCCAAGTAGTTACATGTGTTTGTCAGATGAATTCCGGACAAAAATCCGTGCTTGAAATGTATCACAACAAAAACGTCGGGGGACGTCTCCCAGACCAATTTCACACCAAGATATACATTTTCATGCTAGGATGAGCGTGACAAAACCGAATTACAAATATTCGTGCATCGATCAACCAAAGATGCCTTTCACCACATCCATCTTCTGACAACTCAAAATGGCCAATGATAATTTGACAGCTAGGCCCAGAAAATTCCAAATTTGCAGAAAAATCGCATCTGCAACCAACATAGCACGCGTACAACGTGAGGCCTAATCTGCAGTGACTTTACTCGAGGAAATGGGTAACTCAAACTAGGCTATTATAGGGTAAATAGTTAGAGCGAAATGTGCAAAGTGCCTTGAATTAGGCAGGGATAAGGCAAATCGTTAAATTAATACGAAAAGTGACTTTTGGCCCATAACAAGTCTCCCCCTACTTAAAAATAGGTAAATTCCTCAAATTTACCGACGTAGAACCTAAGCATGCACATCAACAACACTTCAAAACCTTACAGATACATAATCGATACCTCAAATAGCCCCAAAGAGAATACTGCAAAAACCAAACACACCCAAGGCAACACCAGATAATTTAGAAACGGATACGTGGCCTAAATACTCCAACACTAGAAGACGAAAAGGAGAGAAAAAAAAAAAAGGGGATTACGACGGGATTAAAAGATTGAAAGCGAAAAATAGAAGGAAGGGATAAGCAGACCTCACAGTGAACGCCACCCAGAAAAGGACATCGGAACATCCGTCGCTGCTAGATCTAAAAGGCGCGCCGGTGGATGAACCGATCCAGGCCCAATTCAGCACAACGTCCACCAAGGGGACTACCTAACACGAAGAAGAAAACTAAAGACGAAAGTAATGAAAAAGGGAATGGGAATTAGAAAGCTCTAGGAAAGGAGATAGTGGACAACACAGAAGAAGGATGAGAAGGGATTCGTCCGTTGTCACGTCAGTCTGTCAACGTAGGGTAGAATCAAATGAACTAACAGAAAATTTCTAAATGGGAAAAAGCCGAAAAAGGTTTGAGATCGTCACAGATCATAGACACCAGGCGCGGGACCCCGTAGGACACTCCGCGATCATAAGCAACTATGCCCTATGACGACAAAACAAAGCAGCCCTACACCCTACTAGTCTGGGAAAAGTGTACAGCCCAGGACCGATTGCACACTGAAACACCATCTACAGTGACCAGATGGCGGATCACCGGAAGCGAGACGGCAAAAATGTCTCACCCCTGTATGACAAGATGGAATGTCTCAGCCTACCTTACAAGTAAGGAATAGACGGGAAAGTAACCGACCGTTCAAGTCCCCAACCATCCTCCCAAATGGACTAAAACTCCCACGATATTTCTCACACTACAAACCCAAAGGGAACAACATGAGAAAACAACCTGGAATCAAAATATCACTTAAAAACTAGTGGTAAAACAAATAAGCGCGAAATAACAGCAAACTAACCCTCGTTAGGTACTTGATCGCGATTGTCGTCATAATGGGGTTTAAGATCTTTAGCATGCCAAGTCCCTCGCAGCAGGTTACCTTCAGGGGTCTTAAGTTCATAAACCCATCTGGATAAACGACGATGGATAATGAAAGGACCAACATACTTAGGTGCAAGCTTCGCTGAAAAATGTTTCGCAGCATCAGAAAGAACATAGTTTTTGCGCCAAACAGATTGGTTCACCTGATATTCAACAGGACGGCGTCTAAGGTCATAATATGTTTTCGATTTCTCATATGCTTTATCCAGACGACGACGTACATCAGCATATAAGCGTTGGACAGCTTCAGAGCGATTGTTATCGTTGGCGCGATCGAATCGCAACTCAGGCTCGGCATTGGCATTCTCGTCGTCAGCTGCTCCAGGTCTCTTAAGAACAATCTCCCGACCAAAGTTGATGAAATAAGGAGTTTGTCCAGTTACTTCGTGTTTGGAGGTTCTAATAGCGCACGCCACATGAGGTAAATACTTGTCCCATTCACGGTGATTATCTCGAACATATGCCGTTAGCATAGTCTTCAGGACGCGGTTAATGCGTTCGGTTGGATTCGCCTGAGGGTGATAATAGGCTGTAAATGACATTTTGCAGTTGTAGGTGTTCATGAGAGCAGTAAACTCACGGCTGCGAAATTGGACACCATTATCACAGATGATGCGGCGAGGCGCCCCGTACACGAGGAACACATCTTCTTCAAGGTGTTTGACTATATTAGGAGCCGTAGCTGAGCGCAAAGGAAAGAATAGAGGAAATTTGCTGAAACAGTCGGCAACGACGAGGATATAAGAATAACCTTTCTTCGACCGAGGCAAAGGACCAACAATGTCAGTACAAATTACTTCCCACGGTTTATTTATAATTGAATGTCCACCCATAAAGCCGACAGGAGGTTGCTGTTCAGGCTTGGTTCTCCCGCAGGTGTTACAACGGCGTATATAGCGGGCCACGTCAGCACGCATCTTGGGCCAATAATAAAGTTTAGCTATACGATTTAAAGTTTTGGATACACCAGTATGTCCAGCTGTTGGAAGGTCATGATTCTGGCATATCAGGTCAGTACGTTTCTCTTTAGGAACCACCAGTTTCCATTCATCTCTGTCTTCTCGTAGGTCGGAGTAAGCAACGGTGGTGTGCTTGTATAGCTTGTTCCCTTCAACACGCCACAAGGGAAAACGACGGGGATTATTCCGTACGTTGGCTAGCATACGTAGGTACCAACGGTCCTTGACATCTGCGTCTAACATGGGTTGTCCTTCAATGGCATCTACCACTGGCACAGCACGAGACAGCGTATCAGGTACTACATGATCTTTCCCTTTACGGTGGATGATGTCAAAATCATATTGTTGTAGGCGTACTGCCCATCGAGCAATTCGGCCAGTAGGATCTTTAATGTTGTTCAACCATTTTAAACTATAATGATCAGTGATCACAGTGAACTTCGTTCCCTCGATGTATGGCCGAAGTTTTTCTATAGCAAAAATAACTGCCAGGCACTCACGTTCGGTGGTGCTGAAATTTCTCTCGTTCTTGGTTAAAGAGCGACTAATATAGCAGATAACCTTCTCACCATCTTCTTGATTTTGTGTGAGAACGGCGCCAAGACCATAAGCGGAGGCGTCAGTCTGAATAGAGAAAGGCAAGTCGAAATTAGGACACGCAAGTATAGGTGCAGAAATTAAGTGTTCCTTAATTGAATGAAAAGCCTCTTCACAATCTGCAGTCCAATGAAATTTGACGTTCTTTTTAAGCAACGAAGTCAGCGGAGCCAACAACGTAGAGAAATTAGGTACGAAGCGCCTATACCATGAGGCCATACCCACTATGCGGCGGATTTCAGAAACACAAGTTGGTGTGGGTATTTCGAGGATGGCCCGAACTTTATCTGGGTCGACTAACAGACCTTTGGAATTGACTACATAGCCTAAGTATCGAAGTTCCGGTTTGCAAAAATGGCACTTTTCCTTGCTTAAGGTTAAACCGGCATCAGACAAGCGTTTGACAACCTCTCGTAAAACGTCTAAATGTTGTTCGAAGGTTTGTGTACATATAATGACGTCATCGAGGTAGGTGAAAACAAAAGGTTCTAGGTCAGCCCCTATCACACGATCTATCAATCGTTGCCAAGTGGCCGGGGCGGTATGAAGACCGAAAGGTAGACGACGAAATTGATACAAGCCTCGATTAGGCACCGTAAAGGCGGTATATTCACGAGAAGACTCTGCAACAGGTATCTGCCAATAGGCGGACTTGATATCCAAGGTCGTAAGATAACGTGCATCCCGAAGTTTGTCGAGGGTACTGCTAATATACGGAAGAGGGTACGCATCTGGCTGACTAACTTTATTTAGCTTACGAAAATCCACACAAAACCTATAGGTGTTATCACGCTTTTTGACCATAAGAATCGGAGACGACCACGCAGAGGTAGAGCGTTCCACAATGCCATCTTTCAGCATCCTATCTAATTCCCTATCGACATGTTGTTGGAGGGCCGGCGAAATGGGGTAATAACGCTGTTTTATAGGTGGAGATTGCGTTCTAATCTCATGTTGGACTAAGTGAGTACATCCGATCTTGTCACCCATGACTCTAAAGGTATTATCGATAAATTCTTGTAGCTGAAGGCTCTGTGCACTAGAAAGATGTTCGGCAGATTGTATAGCATTGACGAAAACGTTGGGATTGTCCATGGCAAAATTCCATTCATCCTGACGAAGGTTAGGGATGATGTTCATCTTACGCCAAAAATCTATGCCTAGAATGAGCGAATGAGGTAGTGAAGGAACCACCAAAACGTCCATGACACAGACTTTGTTTCGAAGAGTTATAGGTATCGTGGTAGTACCTATACTGATACATTCGTCACCATTAGCCACTACACAAGAAGAAATGTGCTGAGTATCGAGGCGGCAGTAATTCTGTAGCATCTCCCAGCCTTGTCTACCTAAGAGAGTTCGAGAGGCTCCAGAGTCTAAAAGGCCTAAAATATAATTTCCAAAAATCGAAACCTTCAGGTAGGGTCGTTCATCTTTACCGGCATGACTAAGTATGAAGTCGAGTACAGCTTGATGCTTAAAGACAGAATTTTCAGATTCGACAACACGTTTGTTGGCCTTAATATGCTTACAGCGTGCTAATCGGCCTCTTAACAACGCTGATTGGCGTTTCCCGAACATGAAGGACAGGTTCTGGAGGTATAGTTCGGTTTGCCACATTTATAACAGTGCATCTTTTTAGGCTGAGGGCAATTAATTGATCGATGATTGGGTTGGTTACAATTCCAACAAACAATGGGATTGACGGCATCCACAACAGGTTGGCTGTTACAAGCTGAAAGGGCAGGAACAATAGAAGATTCTTCTACAGAAGCTATATTGAAGTTCGAGTGTGACCGACGATACGCTAAGTCTGGTTCAAGCAGATTCTTCACATTTGTTGGAGGGTTTCGAAAGCGTGAAGCTCGTACGCGAGTGTCTTCGATCATCTTGCATACTCGGGTGAGTTCTGAAATTGTGGGCACAAATTGTAAGGCCAATTGTGATTGAATGTAAGGTTGTAAATTCCTTTTTATCATAGTGAGACGTGTGGTTTCCAAAGGCACTGAAGGAAGGCGTCGGAAAAGATTCTCCATAACCGCAATGTAAACGGATACCGGCTCATCCACACCTTGAGTGCGGTTTCTAATCTCGTCCCATAAAGTCGCTTCATAATCACACGGCAAGAAAGTTTCTCGGAGAGCTTTGGTGAGATCATCCCAACTGTTGATGGTGTCACGCATAGATCTGTACCAGATTAAGGCGTTACCAGTAAAAAGTTCTACGGCTGCAGTAAACAGATGTTGCTTAGGTACTCCTCTAGCAACTCGGAGTTCTTCAATACGTTCCAGAAAGCTTGTTACGCCACTTTCACCATTATATTGCATCTTCCATTTGTTGACGGGAATGAAATTATGTTCAGAGGGTGCATGACTCGATGTAGCCATACTAGTGCTATGAAAAAGTGAAGATCTTCTTTGCTGTGAAGCATTGAGGTTGAAGTTGACGTTGGAGCTACGTCTAGGTTCAACATCTGGTGGAGATGGTTGTTCCTGATAATCTCGGTAAGTATCGGGAGCTTGAGGTAAATCAGTAGCAGCATCCGGTTCATCAAGTGAAATTAAATCGAGCTCTTGTCGATTCTCAGTCCTACTTTCAAGATCGTCTAATAATTGAAGGCAAATATTCACGGCTTCATTTTTCAGGTGGGCAGAGAACTCGGTGGAAACAATTCTCTCTAAGCGGCCATAAACATGTAGAAGACGAGTATGTAATCTCTTGAAGTTATTATCTTTTGTGGTGGAACTGCAAATGCGGACTTCTGCATCAAGGGTAGCTAATTTAGCCCTGCATGCTTCCAATTCCTGTCTGTAATCAATGTGGACTTCAGGAAAACTGACATTACCATCACGCTCCATCCTAAATCGGGCCCTAAGTAATTTGCGTTTCTCCATGACGTTACCTTGGCAAGAAATGCCCCGAACCAATAATTCGTAATCAAGTTCATCGACAAGTAAGCGATCAACGTCCATTTTCGGGTATTCAACAAAGAAACTAAATGACTAATTTAATACTCAAAACTAGTGTGTTGCCTATTTGTATACACACTCGAATAAAGTGACTAAAACTACCAAGAATTTTTCTTAAAATACTAAAAAAATCTCCAATAAATCGTCGCACCACAAATCTAACGACAATATTGGATGCCACGTTCCTAAACTACCTGCACTTGGGAGATCATGCAAAAAAAACCTATATAACTATCATGCAATATAGATACCATACCACCAAGACTAATTCTAACTATATATCTAAATATTCCGAGCACAGCAAGGGAAAAAAAATATATAACACAAGTCCAAGCCAAGCGAATTCAAACAAAATCACGCTCCACGAATGGGCGCCAATTAACTCCTTGTTACAAAACTCTGACTATAAAATAAGGAGTAGCAAAGGCTACCGGATTCTCAGCCGGAGCTGGTCGTGGGTCGAACAGAAGACTTAAAGCGTAAGCTGAAACGGTGAGTAATTTATGGGCGCCAAGTAGCATAACCCAGCACTTTGCTAATCATCAAACCAGACACTACGGAAGGTGCTACTAAGCGATCCTGAAAATTAGAGGTAGCGACAAGGACACACAAATCAAATTCGCAGGCATAAGTAACGAGTATATATAATTTAATAGAATATTAACATTCATAAAATATTAACAGTGCTCGGTAGTATATCACAACAACAAATATCACAAACCAGATTTCATATAATAATATCGAAGAATTTATCACAGATTAAACTCACCAGATTAAATAAATAAAGTCGTAGATCGTAGCAATTCGCATGTATGACCAAACGCGTCTCAAATTTAAGCGGTAGTTAAGGTTTTGTTTTGCTTGTCAAGTTGAAATCAACGCTAAACCCTCAGTTGCAAAAATACATAACTGTACTAGTAATCAAATGTACACAAAACCCATTATTACCCAAGATCTTGGTTGATAGGGGCGCAAAATTACCCGAAACACGCTAATTAAATCTCGCCCTAAAGGGGCGTAATTGCTTAAACAACGATCGGACTGATTTCGCTAATTTCTTGCAAAGTGGGGCCGCACTAAGCCAAATTCAACCGACTGACGGATCTCTCCACTGAGATCGAGTCTAAAATCGTTCAAATGGGCGTATGCAAGAATTGCTATTACAAAATTTACATAAGGGAAACCTTATCGTCCCTACGCACCTACATTAGACACAGCCTCTAATGGAGGCTCGAAATGTCAAGTTGTAAATATTAAGATGTTATACAACAAAATAGGTTTACTTTAAACTGCAAGTGAGTTATCACAACATTAAAGTAAGTAAATTAGCTTATCAAAATCTGGCCGTAGCACAAAGCGCTACAATGAATAATTAAACACGCATTAAAATCATGCCTATAACACAGGTTAAGTTGGTCGAGCTCAAAACTGCACAAGAACGCTTAAGGAAAATGCAAAGACAGACCTTGGCTGCACCAGGTGACGAACGTGCTAAATCGGAGGCCTACTGCACGATGTTGAGGAAGCCAGGTGTTCCAACGGGCTTCATCGCAGGTAACGCAGAGATCTCGGGCCAGTAAATCTGCTAGCCTGTTTTAGGGACTGGAAATCTCCCAAACTCACAGCCAGCCGACTGCAGCAACTGCCTGGAGAGAGTGCTCTCCAAGAGGGGCCAAATCCATCAACCAAACGCCTCGAAAAGCTCCTGCGCCACATGAACAAACTCGCCGCTCACCAACAGAGATGCGTTAGTTCATACCAAAGGACTGCTTCCTAATCTGAGTGCGTTCACCACCCGTACCAAAGGGGAATTGAGTGCTTTCACTGCCCGTACCAAAGGGGAGCTGAGTGCGTTCACCGCCCGTACCAAAAGGGAGCTGAGTGCGTTCACCGCCCGTACCAAAAGGGAGCTGAGTGCGTTCACCGCCCGTACCAAAAGGGAGCTGAGTGCGTTCACCGCCCGTACCAAAAGGGAGCTAAAAGGGACAACATTCTGCCTTAGAAATATAACCAGTAATTGTCAAAATAGCATACCGTGAGATGTTATGCTCCAAATCGCCCAAGTAGTTACATGTGTTTGTCAGATGAATTCCGGACAAAAATCCGTGCTTGAAATGTATCACAACAAAAACGTCGGGGGACGTCTCCCAGACCAATTTCACACCAAGATATACATTTTCATGCTAGGATGAGCGTGACAAAACCGAATTACAAATATTCGTGCATCGATCAACCAAAGATGCCTTTCACCACATCCATCTTCTGACAACTCAAAATGGCCAATGATAATTTGACAGCTAGGCCCAGAAAATTCCAAATTTGCAGAAAAATCGCATCTGCAACCAACATAGCACGCGTACAACGTGAGGCCTAATCTGCAGTGACTTTACTCGAGGAAATGGGTAACTCAAACTAGGCTATTATAGGGTAAATAGTTAGAGCGAAATGTGCAAAGTGCCTTGAATTAGGCAGGGATAAGGCAAATCGTTAAATTAATACGAAAAGTGACTTTTGGCCCATAACAGTACATGGATTGTCAACAAGATACATCATTCCAGCACGATATTTTTTTCATTCTTCTCTGAGAATTAATTACTTTTACTCGTTAACAATGAGAGTACTTAAGTCTTCTGACTGTGGTTTCGTTGTTCTAAGAATTGTTGCAAATAATTTTTAGATTTAGATTTTTTGTGGTGGAATTCTAAAAAACTACATGGAACATCCTTTCCTAAAACCAGTACATGATCTGCAAAATGGACTACCTTTTAAGTAAGCTTGTACGGTACTTAACGAAAAAGAATTTGTACTCATCAGATTTTGAAAAAATTTATATTTTACATGCTGTTCAGATTTTTTCACCCACCGCCACTGCCTCTTTACAGTTTCTAAAAGCAGGACAAATTGAATTTCAAAATGTAACAGCATCTACTGTGAAATGTTTAGAAAGCATATACGACTTTTTCCAGATTCATAATGTGTGTAATAGAACAATTTCTGCAAAAATTAGATAGCAGCACTGCACCGTTGGTTCATGTTTCTGACGAAAGACTATTGATTGGACGTAATACTTCAGAACTATATAGATCCTATGCAAAATTCTTCTGCATCTGTTGGTTTGCGAGGTTTATCCAATGAAAGACTCACGTCTTGAAATTGACTGCTAAAAGTACATCATTATACATCACATTTTTACTTCAAGAAGCTGGTTTTTACTATGTATTAACAGGTTCATTTAGTTCGGATGCAGTGGAGGCAATGATTGCACACATGCAATAGAAAGTTGCTTCAAATGGCGCAACAATGCTCGAATTGCTGGGCATGCTCTTCGTCTGCTATTACGCTGTGGTATTATGAAGACTGCCATCCTCAAAAATTGCACATTATAGTAACTTCACTAGTTCTGCAGCATTTCCAACTACATCAAGCATAACTGAAAACGAAGATGTCGAATTACCTGCACATTTAACAGTTAAAATTCAAGATCGTGCAGACTTAAATTATCCAAATTCCATTTTTGTAGGTTTTACAAACATTTATTTTAAAACCGTTTATAACCTAAAAAATATCTTTAGTAAAGACAACAACCAGAACCAGATTTAGGTGCTGTATTTCACCACCTGATGGCGCAAAAACCGTACGCGTTGGCAATTGTCATAAGAACATTTTACAACAATGAAAGTGACACTTATGGAATAGCCGTGATAGCTTTGCTATATAAATTTTAGTTAGCCATGTTTTAAAAACATTTTTTTCTACGATCACCACTAAAAGTAGGCCTTTTAGCACTAGCTTTTTTCACTAAAAGTGATGTTTTATAATTTAGCGTGTTTAAAGAAATCAGCTGTTTACTTTTTGCACATATGTTATAAAGTGAAGTGAGGTTATAAAACTACAATTTCGAACTGGAAGTGAGATTGTAAAGTTATTCTAGTTACTTCTTGCATTAGAGGTAAAGTGTTTTTTAAATAATTAAAGCGTTATGTAATGAATACAGTCAGATGTGTAGTATTAATAATTACCTTTGATAACTGCCTTTTACAGTACTGGCTCCACAAACATTCACCTGCGAGCCAAGGCCATCTCTTTATTATGACAGAAATTATAACTGTCGTAGACGCAAACCTTTGTTAAATCAACTTTTATGGATTAATCAGGGCTACTGGCGCCTGTATGCAAAAAAGGATTATGGCGCCACTTAAGGCATTTTGGATCATATTTTTTATTTATTTTTTGAAGGTAGGTAGGTAGGTAGGTGCTTGAAATAAAGCAAAAAACTGAACTTTAGAAGTCATATTTATTTGTAGACTAAAATATCAAAATGAAACAAAAAGAATAAAATCATAACAAAATAAATTAAAATAAATTCTTGTTCACACCCATTTTAAAGCATTTACTTAACTAATGGGGTACAGACACGTTGTTTATAAATACTAGAAAGTAACCCAAAACTAAAATCACATTTTTTTTAGGAACAAATAACAGAAATATTGCCTAATGTCTACATATATATAAGTACTACTTTCTACTTATACTTAGATATTTTAAAAAATATGCAGATACTTCTGATAACAAATACCTAGGTAACTTCGTTATAAAATCAAAAATGATAGCTAGGTACAATAGAAAAATAAAAAATAATTATTGTAGTAGCGATATTTTCCGAGACTTTGCTGTTGCAATTTCATTAATTACATCGCTAAAATTTATACCATCAAAAATTTCTTGTTCAATTGCTAATACTGCTAGCCCAGACAATATTTCTTGAAGCATTGTCGATCTTAAATAATTTTTAATAATTTTTATCTTTGAAAAAGATCGCTCGCCTGAAGCTACATATACAGGCAATGTCAGAAAAATTCTTAGTGAAATGCTTACGTTTGGAAGGGTGGCGATTAAATTGTTTTCAAATATATATTGTAAAATACTTAAGGGTTCAGTATCATCAAGTAATGAAAACAACGTTTTTGTATTCGCTCCCCAAACTGGTTACTTTGGAAACTGTCTAGGATCCTCAAAATGGCCATTTAGAGGCCTTGTACTTAAAGTCGTCATGGCAACATTTTAGCGGACTCAAACATTAGTTGCCATGACGACTTTAATTACAAGGCCTCTAAATGGCCATTTTGAGGATCCTAGACAGTTTCCAAAGTAACCAGTTTGGGGAGCGAAAAATACATTTTCGCGCGGCCTCCTAATATAATGCCGCGTTAATGGTAATTGAAACTTCATATT
This sequence comes from Agriotes lineatus, assembly GCA_940337035.1. Classification (NCBI taxonomy): domain Eukaryota; kingdom Metazoa; phylum Arthropoda; class Insecta; order Coleoptera; family Elateridae; genus Agriotes; species Agriotes lineatus. The sequence goes on along the minus strand of CALNHX010001242.1, from coordinate 161,627 downwards.
ATAATGTTTGGAGAGCTAATACAAAAAAACGTTGTATGCAACACGTCCTCAAATGGCTTTGAGGACTAGTTACATAAAGTACTATTAACGCTTTAATTTCATTAAACAAATCATTGGAGTCTATATCCTTATTATCCTGATCTGTCAGTCGTTCTTCAAGAACAGAACAACGTTTTAAAAGATCGCTGTCACTTAATTTGAATATGTCGCTAAAAAATCCGAAAATATTATCATACTCATTTAATAAGTCAAATCGGTTTTTTAGAGAGCTTAAAGTTTGATCTATAACTTTTAAGAAAAAACTAATTTTAAAGGCGGTTTTTGGATCATGAGGGGTCTCATCTCGGTGTTCATAGTCAAACAGTTTTGGTTTAAATTTCCTCCTGACCGTTGGTAACGATGGAAAGTCTTCTTCAATTTCGAGAGAGAGTGCTACTTCTTTCGCTTGTACAAGAATTTCTTGAAATGATTGGTCAGATCTATATTGCTGGAAGTGATCAACAAAATTTTTTAGATAGGTTTGGCATACTTTAATATTAATTGTAGCACTTTGGATTTGTTTGCTGACAATATTTATATGAAATAAAACGTCATGCCAAATAATAATTCCACAAATAAATTGAACATTTTGTACAGACGTTAAGAGGGAACTCGCTTTATGTCTTGCATCAATGTGAAAGGAATTATCTTTAGCTACTTCTAGAAGACTTTCGCAAACCTTAATTAAATAAAGTTTAAGGGGCTTTATTGCATCAATTCTGCTGGACCATCTTGTCTCACTTAGAGGCTTTAAACTTAACCCGGGGACATTTTTTCTCATAACATCCCACCTTTTTGTGGATGACGAAAAAAAATTATATAACTCTTGCACAAGATTAAACAAGTTTATTGTACCATCTGACACCTTAGAAGCGTCATTTACTGTTAAGTTCAAAGTATGAGCCGCACAAGGTACAAAAAGGGCTCTCGGATTCGCATCAAGAATGCGTTTTTGAAGCCCAACATGCTTTCCCTTCATGTTTGCCCCATTATCATAACTTTGTCCCCTAATATTTTTTATATCTAAATTTAATTTTTTCAAAATTTCTGTCACAAATGTATATATCCCTTCCCCTGTAGAGTCCAGTATTGGATTAAACGCAATAAAACTTTCCTTAACTTCAACCTTTTTTGAAGTTGTGTTAAGGACACCATACCTCAGAACAAGACTAATTTGCTCAGTATGACTAGTGTCTGGTGTACAATCTAATATTATTGAAATATATTTTGAACTGCGAACCATTTCTAAAATATTATTTCTTACTTTAGACGACAATAATTCAATTATTTCATTCTGTATTTGCACGCCTAAATAATGAGTCATTTTAACAGATTTTTTTTGGAGTTACACACTCGGCTAACGTGCTGTCTCATCGCTGAATCAAAAGAGGCAATCATCTCAACAGCTTTTAGAAAATTTCCATTATCATGTTCGAAAAGTAATTTAGAAGAACCGTGAAATGCCAAGCATTGTGTAGATAAATACTTAACAATCGCAATAATTCTTTCCAACACGTCGCGCCAATATTTTTTTCTACTTCTAAAATCCGCAGGTGATGAGCACTAACAGTCGTAGATGTCTCCAACCTTTTTTTAAAATTTACCCAAGTGTTCATATAACTGTTGTGTAAAATTGACGTTTCGTGTCTCTTCATTAGCAAAGACAAGTGTTGCCAATCAGATACTCCATTTGTATCACAAAAAGTGTTAGGAGTTTTACAAAACGACTTACAACAAAAACAAAATACAGAATCTTTAGAAATAGAGTAAATAAGCCAAGTCCTTTCGACTTTTTCTCCATTTGCTAGACTTCTTACAAATTATTTGCACGAAAACTTTCTCTTATCTTTATTACTAGGAAAGCTAAAACTGATGTCTATCAAGGGCGGACCACGTTTAACCAATATTGTAACTATCTCATTGGTGATTCTTTCGGGCCACAAACCGGTGTCCGAAAGTGTCACTTGCAGCAGGTATTTCGGTAGCTGACATTACCGAACTTCTTACACAAGCTGAATTACTTGAAGTGGATTGTTCAAGTGCTGTAGACGAGGATGGTGTCATCACTTCATCGGGCTCTGCATCAGTAGAAGCTGTTTTGCTGCTACAACCGCCGCCACTTGTTGCAGAACTTGATGTTACCGTGGTCGCCTCTGTTGAAATTCCAGATGGTCCACTCACGGTTACTGATATTACGGATTTAGAATCTTGAGATTCGGTCGCATCGATAGTCTCCGTGGAATCTTGATTGTTTTGCAACAAGTGCTTTAAAGATCCAGCCATTTTTTCCCTTTCTAGTAGTCTCAGTTTCTTTTGCTCGCTAAACTTCGCACCTGAAGGTCTCTTTCTTTTATCCTGAAAAAACAAATAAATAATTAGTACTCATGGGAATTAGGAATTAACTTCTAAAGTAAGCACAATAATAAGCACCAAGTTTGCATATTTGAGTGAAAAGCAATTTGTTCGAACCCTTTCAGCTTAAACCCTTTCAAAAATTAAGGCAGAAAAAATATTAAACAATTTTCTTATAGCCCTTAAAAAACCCTACAAAATGGTTTTTTAAAAAGATCGATAGCATAAAAACTAAGCGAGTTATGGATAAAAAACCAATTACTTTTTTAAACTCGTACATGACATTTCAATTAATAAAAAGATATCTGGGTAAAAAAAAATAATTATAACCAGTATCCTATAAAGGGTTAATCTTGATAGTATAAAGTAGGGAACACTTACCATTTTATAAAAAATCAAACCGTTGAAATTGCAGTCAGCAGGTATTCAGCACTTAATTTTTTAGAAAAAAAAGTAGTAACCAAATATTATACAACACAACACTTGACAAAATAAAAATAACTTTAAATGTAAAAATTAATAGGATTACTTGTTTTTATGCACTTGTTGCACGGTCCAGTGAACTACCCGGTTTAAAAACGCCTCTGGCGATGCATCGCTTTTATAGCGCTCCAGGCATTATTCATGTCTGAATAGGAAAAATCAAGAAACTACCGCCTGACATGTTCTCGCAACATAGGAATCGGCAGTAACTGGATGATATACTAATAAAATTTTGTGTGTATTTATACCTATTCCTATTTAATTTCTCAACTTTTATTTTAAAATTAATTTTTGTTTTTTGTTTTTTTTGCAAATCTTTTTGCAATTTTTTTTTGACCCTGGGTTTTGGCGCCCCTAAAGGATGACGCCCGTGTGCATTGCACACTTTGCACATATGGTAGCGGGGGCCCTGGGATTAATAATAGTAAATTTAAGGACGTAGAAAAAATATTGTATGCAACTCGTGCTAAAACTGGTTTATGCACGAGACATGTCATAAAACTCAGCCTTCGGCTTCGTTTCATAATTTTCATGTGTCGTGCATAAACCTCAACTTTTAACACTTGTTGCATAAATAGCTATTTTACACGTTAAAATCTGTTAGTCAATATTTATAACTATTTTTATGAATGCATAGGTTATTATTTTTGGAATTCCACTTATTATCTCACTTTTAACCAAGTTATGCGATGTTTTTGTATTATTTTCTGAAATTCTCGATATAAAGTTCGCTGATGACACACAGATTTATTGCTCATTTCTACCATCCGATACTGACCAGGCGGTGGAAAAAATCTATAGTCACTTATAGTAATTTATTATACAAGACGATAAAGTTAAATTTTATCCACGAGTCTCGACGTTAATGATTCAAGAGTAGATAGAAATAACTTTATCGTTGTGTATAATACAACATTTTTGTCTATAGCAAGAACTTTAACAATTTTAAAAGAAAATAAGGACAGTCAATCACATTTCAAAATGTCAGTAGCTATAAACCGTTCAATAGTTATTTGCCAAGTAGGTAGACATGGAATTTTGTTTTTATGTTTAATAAAACTAAAACTCCCTAGAAACTCTTTCTGATACTTTGTCAGAAGCAGCTGTTATGTACAGGAGGCTCACGAAAGTGTCTAATTTGACATTTTGAGGTTAAACATGCGATGTTGCCAGTCCTTTCATACTTTGTTTGCCACTAGGCATAATGTTTATGGACATCGGCGTCATGGATATCTATCTGTCAACAAATTGTAGTACTAAAGTAAGTATGCCAAAAGTCATTAAAGGTGACACAAAACTACAAATTACAAAGGCTTACAGGCATTATAAAGCCGACAGGCCCGATCTCAGTGAAACTGAAATCTTTGCCCGGCTTATAGTGACTTTTGGGATGCAAGTATTTATGCATAAAACTTAATTGTTGCTTTAATTTTCGGCTTTGTCCTGTTTTAGATATCTGAAAGAACTATTAGAAATATTATGGGGCGGAACAATTTTGAAATGAAACCTTTTGGCCCACGACCTAAAAATGATACATACTATTTGCAACATACGCACTGAAGAAGTAGTTAACAATGCGAGACAAATTGTGCAAGAACAACCACACGTATTTGTTCGCCATTTAGGACAGCAATTAAATGTTTCATATTCAACATCTCATAAGATATTAAGAAGCAATTTGCATTATTTTCCTTACCGGTTGCAAGTGTATCAGAAACTGCTGCCAAACGATCCTCCGGTTAGATTGGAATTTTGTAACTGGTTTATCAATAATTTAGGAAATAACGATAATGCGTTTGAGAAAACTTTCTTTACTGATGAGGCATACTTCTATTTATCTGGCTATATTAATTCACAAAGTATGAGGATGTGGAGCGCTGAGAATCCCAATTTTTATGTTGAAGAACCGCTTCACCCACAAAAAATCGGGGTTTGGGCTGCAATTAGTAAAAGAAGAGTTATAGGTCCTATATTTTTTGAAGGTAATTGAGTGCAGCAAAACGATTAAATTTTATTTTAATATTTCAAATTTTAGGTTTTCTAAATGCACAACCATTTCATACTGAAATTTTGTCGCCGTTTTTTGAAGAGTTACGTGACAATGAATTACAAAAGGGTTACATAGTTTCAATAAGATGGGGCATAAATTTACTTGGAGAGTTTTACAAAAACAGAGTTATTAGTCAAAACATGTCTACAGTGTGGCCCCCGAGGTCTTGTAACTTAACTCCCTGTGATTTTCTTCTGTGGCCATATTTAAAAAAATCCATTCTTTAACTTCCACTGCACAATATTCAGCAGCTTTAACAAAGAAGTAATGGAAAAAATGCAGAAATCAATAATAATGGCGTAATATTAAGATTTGAGAATAGAACGAGTTAAGGAGTTTACTTTCTTAGGAACATTAATCTCTGAAAACTTAAATTACACACAAGGAATGAAATCAAGGTTAATAACAACATCGAGATGTCCGGGCGCGTTAAATAGTATAAAGTCCTTAAGACAAATGTCGCGAAATGCAAAACTACGACTTATAAGACTGTAATTCGACCCACAGCTATGTACGCATGTGAAACATGGACGATGAATGTGGCAGACCAAGAAGAGGTACAAAAGAAGTATGGAGAGCCAAATATAGTAGACTTCATTAAAGCTCAAAGGTTAAGATGGTTTGGGCATATATGGAGAATGCCAGATGGAAGAGCTACTAAGATAGTATTGGAAGACAGAGCGCACAAGGAATAGGTGGAAGGAGGCAGTAATGGAAGACATAGCAAGGAAAGGAATAGAAGACTGGAGACATAAAATCATGAATAAGGGACAATGGAGACAGATTGTTATGCAATGGGCCTAAAGTGGCTTGTAAAAGCTTTATTTATACTGAAAAAATACATAAATTGTAATATTTAAATATTTTTGTATACAATTTATAATTACAATAAAAAAAACGACTTATATACCATTATTCCTACTCAACAAAGTATGAAACGTAGTCAGAATCAGCAATTTGTCTTTCATGAAATTTATCTTAACCAACAATAAAAGTGGCACAAAATCCAAAACCAAATCTGGCAACCACGTTTTGTACATTAACATAAAATTATCATTTTGTATAAAATGAGCATAACCTAACTTTTGTTAATGACTGACAGCATATTTACAGGGTGAAATTCATCACCCTAACATGGCCTCCTATCTGGAAAATAACTATTGAACGGTTTATAGGTTGGGTTGCTACGATAATACGAAGCTGTCATATTTAATTTAAACAAAAGTTAGAAAATTAAAGTGCTACTTTATCTACCCTTGCTGTTAAAGTAAAACTTGACCTTTTGTTTTGAGTTGATAAAAGAAGCACACTTTAACGTGTGCTATAGAAAAAAATAAATTATTTGAAATATCGACCAAACATTGCCTGCTACTAAACTCTTCTAAATTCTAACTTTGACCATATTTCACACAAATTAACAGACGCTAAATGGCTTAACATGCATAACAGACGCTTATTACATACAGCTTCACTATATCATAAAATAATTATTAATAAAACACCGCCTTATCCATATATTAAGATAAAATTTCGAACAGATGTATATAATTTAAATTTAAGATAGAAGGGTCTTATTACACCGCCCCAACAAAAAACCATTCTATTTAAACGTTCATTTCAATACAACATCAGCAATATATACAATGAAATTCCATATTCATTAATAGTAGATATGCAATGAGGGAGAGAAATTTCACTGAAGCAAAATAGCATTCTCTCCGAGTTGCATATACTATTTTTTGCACGTTGCAGGAAGATTTAAAACGAAAAACCTGTATTTTTTAAACGTCATTTATGACATTTTAGTTACAATTATTTTAAAATTAGTAGCTTATGGTAGATTTTAAAGTCGGTGGCACTGTAAGTCATTATCAAGAACACTATACTAAGGACACGCAACTCCCGTTTCGAAGCGGACCGCTAAAAGCTGACAAGTAAGGCGGCCGTGGTGTACAATTATTCATTCACAAAACTCGTGAACTGTCAATGTCAAACATTTGCTGAGTATAACTGGAAATTCGGACCATGTTTGAACAATTAATAACACACTTGAAATACACTCCATTGGATTAACAACCGTAAACTGACTTTTAACCGCGATTACAGGTTAATTTAGCTCGCTTCCAACTCTCGAACGGCAGTACACGCTGTCGACAGCGCCGCGACGGCTATCCCCGACATAAGGGCCGCTTTTATATACAGCCGTCATAGGAAGTTGCATCTCCTTAGTATAGTCTTCTTGGTCATTATGAAAAGAGCTCACAATTATGTCAAATTTGAGGTTAGCAGGTTAGGTTTTGCGTCATTTGTTTCAAAACTGACGCAAAACCTAACCTGATAACCTCGAATTTGACATAATTGTTGTGTCCGTCATAATGAAAACTCCCTAGGGAAATTTTTGTCTTATTTAGTCTCTAGGGAGTAAATGTTTTACTTCTGTCACAACTTTGATGCTATAGAAACCGACTTCTACTCCCGGACGTGGAAAAAAGAATTATCTACTACTGCCTTTAAGAAACAATACTTTAAATATCTCCTAGCAAAGAATTCGTAACATGTTGCTTTCTAATATCATACAGCTGGTTGTTCTTATTCATATGGCTTCGCTAAGTAACAAATTAGAATTTAGTATATATATTTTCTTTTAGTTAATGCAAATATCCTGTTTATTTAGAATTTCAAGGTTTAGTTGAAAAACAGTCCTACTGAACTAAACCTTGTGGATTTGGTGGAAATAGACTGAACATTATTATAATTATCTACTGCATACCATGTATCCTACACCAAAATAAATACTTTATTTATTTTTTACTGCAAAATTGATAGGCAATAGGGTTATTTATTATTGTGTTTTATGATTTGAGTTGACATAATTCATTTAGAAATACTGTTTGTAGAGTTTTTTCTGTAGATAGTAAATACGGGTTTCCAAAATATGCTAATTTTGAATAAAATCTTGTATTTTTATTTCTGCTCAATACTATTCGTGGCCATTATATCATAATTGTTGAATTTTAAGAATGTTATTTTTAATTTATTGGTTTACGAAGTAAAGTATAAACTTCGTAAACCAACAAATTAAAAATGTCATCAAAAATTGGGCATTTAGTAATCCACGAATACACCAAAAACAAGATCAGAAAAGATAGCCTTCTCATGCATTTGACATTGGAACAATTCATATATAGTCTGTTCAGTAAACATAAAAACACAAAGTGGTTTTTGATTTCCAAAATTTCAAGAGTGTACTGCGAAAATTCGTCTTTGTCTAGGAATGTACTTCCGAAAGGTAACTAAAACAAACAGGTTAAGGGTGCGACATTTACTTTCCATCTGTCATAAGTCTTGTAAATAACTACTTTGAAGGATATTATACAAATACTGTGTTAAATACTATTGACGTAGAGTTTATTTATAGGTATTTTTATTACATTTTTATATAAGTTCAGGTGAGAATTTATAGAAAAGATCTATTTTGACAATAATGAGAAATGTTAATTGTCATTTTTAAATTCAAATCTGTCTGTATACAGGTGTGGAAATGATATGCACATACCAACTTCAAATGTTTTTAAATGTTTTTGTGTTTACTGAATGCTCTGTAGAGTTCCTATTTAGTAAAAAATGACTTTTGAGATTGGACCGTGTCATTATTGAAGTCGAAGAACTCAACGTTTCGCCCACTTTCGCTATCGCTTTATATTAGCGAACACAACCACCGCACCTTTTAACTTTGTTTACATTGTGGTCGTACAACGGCAAGAACAGAAACTCACCGGCGGTATCGTGTGCTCTAACACCACGACCAGCGCTAACACATTTTACGAATAACCGCAATGCGGTAAGAAGGGACGACATTATTTCGTGTTGTCCAGCAAATGTACTTCACTGAACATAGTTTCGAGTGCTAGAAATTCTTAAGATGTTATTGTTATTTTATTATCATAAATGTATTTGTGTGCAGAATCGTAATGTAACGAGCGTTGCATAAATAAAGTATGAGCAACAAATATTTCCATCTAGTAAGGCTATGAAAGAATAAATTGAAGCCTTTAAAATTGGTTCACATTGTTGATAACTGTCACATTTTGTGATTGTGGAGCAGGTTTATTTGTTGGCAAGTTATGTGATTCTCACGTGTAAACTGGTTCGTTTCAATATAATATTCGCTAAGTTGGCCGAAGGTATACTTAATATAATAAAATTTGACAGATTGAAGTTAATATAATGTGAGCCAATTTTAAAGGTACCAATTTGTTCTTTCACGCCGTAATGGATGGCAGTAAATATTTTTTTCTACTCACTGTATAGAAAATCGGCTTTTGCTCCCTACTTTTAAGAAACAAAACTGTGAATTTCCAACTAGCGGGAGCCAATTTTTATTGCTCCCGGCGGGAGCCAATATTTTTTACCTCCCGCAATTTGTGTTTATGTCACCATGAATATCACACGAAAGCTTTACAACGTTATGTTGATTTGAAAATTAGACAAAATGTCACTACAGAAATCTACAGTCACTATAATGATTTTATAAAGCAAAATTATTGATATTTCGCGCTATATAACATGCGTTCGAAGAAAAAATCATATATATATATCACTGAAGCAAAGATTAATTTCCTCCCTAGATATATAAATAGCTATTTGCTCATACTTTATTCAAAATCTGAAAATGTTTTAAAAGAAATATAAACAAATACGAATTAGGTATAATATTAATTATAAATAAATAATAATACTAAATAAATTATATTATAATATTATAAATAATATTAACATTATCCACACAATATTTACAATAATACATATTAACTTTCTAAATAAGCAATTCCAGATAAATCTGATTCCGAAGAAACTTCCCTTGTATTAATTATTATTGGATTAAGGATTAGGTCAGGGGTCTACAAAACTACGGCCGGCGAGCCAACACCTTTGAATAAATATAGGGAGGAAGGAGCTTACGTATCTCAACCGTACAACAACTACCGGGACGGAAGTAGACATCTTGAAACCCCACGAGTGACTCATCAGCTGTCATTATGGTTAGTTGCGCGGCTTGTGGTTGTTCACAAACAAAGAAAAATTCAAGTGCTGGAATAACATTTCATCAGTAAGCATCAATCTATCGATACAATAAGTTAATTAGGTAAATTAAGAAAAGTTTTGACATCATTAAATTACAAAACAAAAATGATAGTTGTGACCTTCAGACGTCACTTAGCAGTCAGTGGCGTGTCTATCTCATTTTAACCTTTCGGCGGATGCGCTGTTGTAAAAAGTACAACAGTCGAGAATTTTCGCAAATTGCATGCATAATACGCAAGCGACGGCCAGTAAACTTTAGCTATTCCTTTATTGTTTTATCTACCAGCAGGACATACGGTAAGGACAGCCTCTGAAACTAATTTCGACGTATTTCTTGTCAATATAGGCTGACAGGTGCACAAGTTGCATATTTTACAACGCGCGCCTGCTTCGAATGCTGTGTAGACCTTTAAAAAAGTACACCCTCTAAATTCAAAGAAAAAAGTCACGGAACTAAAGAACACGGAAAAAAGTCATCCGTAAAAAAACCCGGAAAAAAAGTCACCAGGAATAAGTCACTGGAAAGAAAGACACCGGAAAAAAAGTCATCCGGAATAAAAGCCCCCGGAAAAAATTACCCGGACTGGGTATAATTGGCTATATCTTATTTTTAATTACTCTCCTATAATTATCATGCAGTTTCGTAAGCAGCACCTCGTTTAATTACTCATATCTTGCAAATTAGGTTTATTCTTGCTATATTTTTACAAATATTTGGGTACGGCCGCTAGGCAACCGGTGTTACAATTATTTTAAACTATTACATTTGTTGCTAGAGCAATGTTATCTTTTCCTGCAGTCAAACTTGCCTGACTGGTTGTTTTGGCATCTTCTGGCCCAAATTTTGTTATCATATGACCTGTAGGCTGGATTTTTGATTTTTTCGGCTTTCTTTTCAAGCTAAACTGTCGTGCTAGTAGGTTTCCTCTGCAGCTAAGTGCTTCATAGCCCTTTGATAAGGCTCGCGTCTTCGAATAGATTGTTTGAAGGATCTGGAAGCATTTCTGCGTTATCGTGGGCGTTCGTAATGAGTGGTTAGCTACTTACTTGCGTCCTTTCGCTTTTGGCGGATCTCCTGGAACCGACTTTAGCACGCTTCTTTCGGCTCCACCCCCAGCTTGAGGTAAGATTAGACCAGTTTCTTCTTAATCGGGAATACATTTGGGTTCTGTGCGATTTAGCCATTTCCGGTGGGAGTTAAAACACTCCCCATCTGGTTGAAATCCTTCCTGTCTGGAGTAGACCTTCCCCGTTCGACTGCACCCTGCTGGAATCCAGTCCGATGCACTGGGCCCCTAAGATGGTCGCATCGCCTGTGAACTTTGCAACTCTTGTGGGCAACGCTGAAGATTGAGCAACTGCTTTACACCCATTTGCCATTGGCGACCTCCATAGCATAGCTGGCACTGCATCCCGCAGCTGCGGCCGTCCTCGTTGCTTCGCTAGCTAGGTCCAAGCGCAGGGGAGCAAACGGAGAGGTTAGGTTTTGGTAAACTTTCCTGCAGGCAAGACGTTATTGTAATTAATATGCATTGCGCCTGTTGTAACTTATAATTTGAATGATACTGTTTCATGCCGTTAGTACTTAGGGCATGTGTGTTTTCATCAGCACGGATCGTGTGATAGTAGGTTTCGTGCATCGTTAGCTTATTAATATTTGTAATTGTGTTATTCTTGTTAGGGCCGCCGCGCAATGATATGCGGTTACCCTCTGCTACTTGCTAAATTGAGGTCATAAGGTTTACCTGTGTACTGCTCTGGAGTTGTTGCTTCGGTGGGCACAGCCACTGACCTCTGCATTACCTGAAAAATTTATAGAGTAGAACTTGTAGGGCTTTGAGCTTCACTTGTGTCCTATCTGGACGTCACTTTTATTCACCCGCTTGCATAAGACACCCGGGTTTGGCAGCATAACACAGTTCGGACGCCTTAAGCTTCGCTATTTTCATGTCAAACGTTCAGCGTGAAGATAGGCACACCACGGTGACCGTGTCGCGTGAACTCGCTACGGGAGCAATGTGATTACTTGTAGATCTCCGCTAACCGAATAAGGGGCAAATCCAAGCCTTCGCTTTCATTAGCATGTAAATATACATACTTATACTTTAATGCATTTTTAATATGGACACCGTCGTTCATGTGTGGCCACGCAAACGCACGTTGATTCCGCCCATTAGAAAATTTTGGATATAGAGATAGCGTCATTTAGGGCTAACCTTCGGGGTTAAAACGTTAGCCAAGGTGGACTTGTATTGCTTGTATTTTAAACCCGCTCCGCGACTCGCGCTTACTCAATTTACATTATCTTAATTGTCTCCGCGACGCCCTGCGTACCCTCGTTTCTTTTTAGAGTGTTTGTATTGTCCAACGTTTCGCGGCCTAAATTTAGCTTTACGAATATTTGCATGGTAATATTTATTTTCGGCTCGAAACTTCATCTCTTCTTTTTGCATGCATTTGTTGTAATTTACCTAGATATATATATATTTACATTGAATTTATAATTGTTACAACGTATGGATACGTATATGTATTTGAACGCCTCCCGATTTAGTATATAATTGTGTTTGTATTTGCACTATAGTACATATCCACCATTTAACAATAAAGCTGTGATATTTTCATTGGTGGTTGGTTTGATTATTTTTCTTTGTTCTGCTGGAAATTGTCCTTACCTTGTGTACGGTCCGGCACAAGGATTAGATCTGAGTCGAAGACCTGGCGCCCTCTCCTATTTTTTTTTATTATTCTCTTTCAGCATAGCTGGAACCCTGCGATCCTCGCGGCGAGCTAGCCCAACTAGGCCGATAATTACCAGCCGGCAAAATAACAAATACAACTTTCGCCAAAAGATAAGGCCGACCGTTTATCCCGTCTTTACAAAGTGTTTTTTAAATAATTAAAGCATTATGTAGTGAAGAAAGTAAAATGTGTACATTTATAATTACCTTTGATAACTAACTTTGACAGCTACTGGCTGCAGAAACAGTCACCTGCGCGTCAAGGCCATCTCTTTACTGTGACATACATTATAACTGTCATAAATGCAAACTTTTGTTAAATCGACATTTATGGATTAATAACAGTAAATTTAAGGCCGTAGAAAAAATATTGTGTGTAAACTCGTGCATGAACATCCACTTTTAGCACTTGTTGCACAAATAGCTATTATAGTAATACAATACATAAATTTTTTTTCTGTTGGATTTTCTAGATTATCATCATCTGTTTGTTTTGTTTCTGATGTTGTTACATTATTAAATCGTTTTTTCTAACGTTTAAATCGCAAAGAAATGAACTTAATTCATTTGTTGGTAATTTAACAACTTTGGATCCACATGTGGACTCACGAAGTGAAGCTTTGGTTATCTGTGTTTTCCCCAATTACATAATGGGTGAATTGTATGTTAAGTTAGCCTCCTTCCTGGTGATTTTTAAATATGTTTTTAATTACCCAAACCACATGGAACCAGAAATGTAAATTTATTTTGAGATTCTACTTGGGTAAATGTTTAACCATTTTTTTCACGTGTCCAAGTGCCCTGGTTTAGAAATTAATTATTTAACAAAAATATTGTTATGATACATGAGGCAGTAAAATTAATTTAAATAAAGAAATATTTGATGCAAATAAGCTTGGAAGAATGATATAATTAAATCTTGATTGGTGTTAAAAATTTCAAACATTATTAATAAATTTAATTGAGACAATGAGAGAAGAGATTTTGGTATTGATTGAATATGTTAATTTAATAGTTACAGAAAATTTTAATAAAATACAAGCCAAGGTAACGATTGACAAATGTGTTATAATAATAATGTGAATTGTTAAATTGTAAATAATGGATAATTTATAATATGTAAGGGTGCAGTAAGAATAGTATCCAACCAGAACAAGTTTTTGTTTAAAAAGTTAGTTACATAAAACAACTCATAAAAACATGTATGTATTTTAGATATGATAATTTTGGAAGAATAAAAATCGAATCTATGCCTTAATTTGTGTAATTTTTGTACTTGCAAATTAAGAAAAGGCTTAAAACAAATCTCCGAGGTGAAGGTCAAATGAAATATTAAAAAGTGGAAAGAATATTGTGATATTGTGTAATAAAAAGAGCTACAGATACAAGTAATTGGAAATGGAATAAAGGATTTAATACTAGTTAATGGAATTTGGATTTATTCATACGTACAAGACATAAGAAGAGGTATTTTACAATTTATAATTTGATTTGGATATTTGGTGTATGTTGCTTGAGACATTAGATTATCTGCAAATAAATGGAACAAAGTTAGAATTGGAATTTATCAAAAGAAAGAAACTTACCAGGATTTGAATCGTGTGGTGGAGACATCTAAGAGGGGCGACAGCTGTGACTTGGACATCTAGAAGGAGCAGTAACATTTGGTAGGAACAATGCTTTTCAGTAGGAGCCAGGACAGGATTTTGATGCCAGGGTAGTTAACGTGACTTAACAGAACCAGAGGGAGGTTGCAGAAACTAGGATCGTGCGGCGGTGACATCCAGGAGGTGACAGGACTGGAATTGGAGATTTAAGCAGTTGGTGACAGAAGTGAAGGGAATTGAAAGGATTCATGTACCATCAAAGGGGTTGTTGTTAGTGAATGGTACATTGAGCGCTGCAGGCATTTGAAGATAGGATCCAGTGGTGGTTGGTGTTTGCGGTGAAAGCGTAAGCAGCTATTAAGGTTTGTTAAGATAAGTTGACAAAACATTTTGAATAACTGTCAATTTAAAAAGTGATAACATAAAGTTGAGTAAGTACTTACATGGGTAGTTTTGAATGGTAGTAAATGTTAATGTAAGATACAGTTGTCAGTTTACCTGGTTTGTTGAGATTTAGAAATCAGTTTGACATTAAACGTCATTAACTATAATACTGACATTCAATTAATAGATAGAGATCTTGATTTGGCGAACCACCTGAGATAAGAGAATTTGATTTATTATTATTAAGAATTATTATTGAATTTAAAAGGGCAACATTTTAATAAAAAGTATAGCTTTATATAGCCACAATCATAATAATATATATTGCGATGGTATTTAGCCCTCAAATCGGCTCTGATTGCAGTACAAGCAAATAGCAAATTAAATCATTAAAGCACAGAGTTGTAATAATGCAAGCATCTGAGAAAATTCACATAAATTGCCAAATCATAATAATACTGGTATAATTCGCCAATGACATTGATTATATTTGAATGGGCACAGAAATATGGAAGCTCAAATTCCGTGTATTGGGTTTAGCAATATAATTTTAATCGTAATATAATAGATTTGCACAAACTAAAAGCCGAATCTAAATTAATTAAGAACTGGCACAAAAAGTTCAAGTTAGACACAGCTTAAAAATGGAAGCGTAGAAAGTAAAGTCATTAGAGAATGGGTAGCAAATGAACATTTTTAATAAAGGTGAGAACAAGAATGACTAGAAGAATAAGGCAAAGAACATAGAAAAGCCAGGCAAGTCATTTATTACATGAAAATACAAGACTTGGGGTTTTGAAGAGATTGAAATTAGTCCAGTGAAATTAGACAAAATAAAAGCAAAACTTCGGAAAAATTCCCGGAAAGCTGGATTTTGGTATGAGCCTTGATATTATGGTTATAAACAAAATGTCAAAAGTCCTCATCTATCCGAGTGCCGCTAAAAATTTTAAGGGGGGGCAAACGTCACCAAAAACGGTATTTCGTGAATATCTCGTTAACGGTCACTTTTACAGAAAAAATATGGATTATCAAATTTGTAGATTATAAAATTTCTAACAATAAACATATCATGACTTTTATTCGTAAATGTAACTGTTTTGGAGATAATTCGATTTACAGAGTTGAAACGTGCACTCTTTTCCACACCACCTTCGAGGTAAAGTACAAGGTGCGTTTTTTTTTTCATTTGGTGTCCCCAGACTCCCCAGTAGGCATATTCCACGTTTATTTTTGTTTGAAAAATGTTTATTTAAAAAAAAAATATTATGAACTTGTTCATTAATCAATTTTGAATTCAAAACAGGAGTATGCTTTCCTCTTCATCATCTTCTTCTTCTTGTTCTTCTGCTGTCTTCTCTATTTCCATACATTCATTCAGGAAACATGATGGATCTACATCTTCAGCGGAGTCGCAAGTATCGACGTCATTTATATCGGGTGTTACATTTAAGCAAGACGAGATAAAGTATTTTTTTTCGGATTTTGTTCACAACGTTGTTTATAGTCGACCCAATCCTCTACCTTAAAATAATTCCAGGTTTCTTAACATTTCTTAAATAATTTGTTATAAACGTTTGAAGAAAAAATACTATATGTTATTCGGAACAAAGGTATCTTTATGTGGCTCGGCTGTAATTATCTGCCTCGCAAGCTCGGCAGATAAACAGTCCAGCTACGCCAAATAAAGTATAATTTTTGCTCCTAATAACATAATATACTATTATGCTCCTACACGAATAGCACCTTGAGGTTTTATGACAACGGAGAGGAACTTTTCGGAGCACATTCCTTCTCTATCTAGACTACAGTGTACTATATATGTGTTTTTTTCTATTTTTATGGGCTCTGAAACAAGGAAATTCTGGAATATTTCAAGTCGCAACTCCAATGCGATATACACAAAGAATAATTGAAAATGAACAGGGCTGTGCACCCAATATTATGGCCCCATGCAAAATTACAGACATATCGGGCAACTTTTATGAAACCGTGTGCATTAGATGAAGTACTTTTTGGATAACACGGTTATAGTAGCTTCCCAAACACAAATGTTTCAAATGTGTAACATGTATTGCATAACCCTGTTCATTTTCAATGATCGTGTGTGTACATGCCATTGAGGAGTGCATCTATTCGTTACAACTATGTAAATCGAATTATCTCCAAAACCGTTACTTTTACGAATAAAAGTCATGATATCTTTATTGTTAGAAATTTCATAAGCTACAAATTTGATAATCAATATTTTTTCTGTAAAAGTGACCGTTAACGAGATATTCACAAAATACCATTTTTGGTAACCTTTGTCACCTCTTAAAATTTTTAGCGGCACTCGGATCGATGAGGACTTTTGACATTTTGTTTAGAACCACACTATCAAGACTCATACCAAAATCCAGCTTTCCGGGAATTTTTCCGAAGAGCAATGTCTAATTTCTCTGGACTAAATAGCAAGAAATTAGATGGAATTCAAATAAGCAAGAAATTAGACAATGTTGGTGGATTAAAAAACTAGTCAGTGTAGTGATAAACAATGGGCATTTAAGTGTTAAAAAAATCAAGTGAGTGGCGCATAAAAAAACGTTGAGAAATAAACAATTCCAAAAGACAATAATTTTAGTACATAAGAGTTTGTAAATAACTGATAAAATTTGTTAAATTAGACTATAAGTTATGTTTTTGTACCTGGT
Source organism: Agriotes lineatus (assembly GCA_940337035.1). Lineage (NCBI taxonomy): Eukaryota > Metazoa > Arthropoda > Insecta > Coleoptera > Elateridae > Agriotes > Agriotes lineatus. The sequence goes on along the minus strand of CALNHX010001242.1, from coordinate 144,193 downwards.
TGATTTCCTAAAATGCAAATCTGTAGACAGTGTTTTGTCAATAACGACAGGGGATAGCGATTGTTTCTGAATAAATTGTTAGAAGTTGCCTGTTTTTGCTCTGACTTTAATGAAAGATTTTTCATAGAAAGCATAAATTGACATAAAAATAAATAGCACCATCGTAACCAGCGAATTCAAGTGTATCAGCACAATTGGAGGCAAGAGATTCCAGGTATTTGAGTTTTTGGCGTTCCGAGGCAGGTTCGGCAGTTGGCGAATTCCTGCGACATCAGCGAGCAGCATCGTGGGAAGGCATAGAGGGGCAGGATTCTTCCGGCAGCTCCACACATCAGGCCAGAACACAACCCAGCATCACGAGCAGCCCGGGGAGCAAGATTTCAGCCAGATTCATAACAACGAAGCCCAGCTACGACAACCAAAGTGAGGTTAGTAGTGTAAAATTTTGATCTCCGCGAACGGCGTGAAAATTTGAGCATACCTTAATTACGACCTGGAGAATAAGAAAATCATAGCGGTTCATGGGGATGGCGAGGTATTTTCCCAGGATTTACAATTAAAATAGTCAGTTGGAGGCCCCATAAAACAAACGCAAATACGGCGTCCTTTTTAAGAATGCACCAATAGCACACGATCTGGAAAACAAAAGAATACATAGACGCCACTTGAAGGCAATTATTCAAAATCTTACCATCAAAATTTGTTCATTTAATTGTTGATAAATCAATTTCACACGCGAGCTGAAAATAACTAGAACTTGTTGTGATAGATTTGACGTACCAACGGCGCATCTCGCCTACATTTTTAGTTCACCTGTTACGTTCCAGAGGCGTACCATAAAATTTTAACTAGGAAAGTTTAGGAACCCAAGACCTGAGTTTTTTGAGTTTTAATTTCATGTCTCTGTTAAAAATTGAGCTAGCAAAATTAGTAAATCAGATGAATGGATTAGGTAAAGGGCAAACTACCATAAGAGTGACTCTCAATTTTGGCGTACCCAACGAAATAAATTAATCAGTTAGTTTGATTTTAGCAAGTGGTAGAACTAAATTAAATATTGTGTGGTGACTCTTTTTATTTATCAAATTAATTATAACCATACAAATATTACACGTATAGGGTCATTGCATAAATAAATGGCAAGCCCAAAACGTGGGGCAAAAAAAATTTAAGTAACTAAATAAATTGACAGACAGTAGGTAGGTGGAAGTCATTACGATTTAAATTTTGAAAAGCTTTATTTGTGTGGGTGTTTTGTCCGTGGGTGTAAGCGCTCAAAATTCTATCTGTATCAACGAATCAACAAAAATCGAGCACATGATGACTCGAAGACAGCAGAAGAAAAGCGAAGGCGAGGAACAGCAAGCCGAAGAGGTTACGGAGGCACAAGAGCCACTGACCGAACAACAAACACAGGGCGACCAGCCCGAAACACAACAGCCGCAAACGTCAAAACAAACACAGGAATTAAGTGGGATTATGGAAGCTATAATACAAATGAGAAAAGAAGTAGAAACGAGCAGGAAGGAAACAGAAGCTAGCAGGAAGGAAGCAGAAGTTAGCAGGAAGGAAGCAGAGGAAAGGGACGAAAAATTACAACAAATACTCACACAGACAACAAAAACGGTACAAGAGCTCAAACAAGATGCCGAAAGAACGGTGCAGAAATTGGAACAAGAGACAGCAGAAAGAGAGAATAGGGCAGAGCAACATGCAGAGATCCTGGTCAAAGCGGTGCAAGAAAAGTTGGAAAAGAACAAAGAAGAAGTGCAAGCAAAAATAGACGGGTTAGAAACGAAACTCGAGGATTTCAAAGAAACTATGAAGGCAGAAATACAACAAGAAGTCTTGCAGAGAGTTGATGAAAGCCTGAAAAGAAAGGAAGAAGAAATTGAAGATAAAATGTTAGCATTACAAATAACAACACAGGAAAGGCTGGTTCAACAACAGGATGAAACAGATCAGAAGCTCGATAGGTTAAAAACAAGTGCAGAAGAAAAATTCAAGAAAGCAGGCGAGGAAAGGAAGCAAAATGCAACAAAGATCAATATAATAGACAACCGACTTACAAGAGAGTTACAGGGGATTAATGATAGGTTAGAACACACGCAAGAATACCCAGTTAGTGTGACACCTCCTAGCTTCAGCACAGAATTTATACCGAAGTTCGAGGGGAGATACGGGGAGCTCCCGATGATTTTTCTGAGCAAGTTAGACGATGTTATTAAAACAATAACGACTGAATGCAGACGGCTACAGGTAATCAATATGGCATTAAAGGGAAATGCTGAAGTCTGGCATAGCATCATAAAATCTAAATATGCAACGTATGATGAATTTCGGGCACTCTTCGTGGAGCAGTACTGGAGCAATTCCCATCAAGCCCAAGTAAGGACGGAACTAACATCGGGCAAGTACATCGATAAAGGAGGGTCTCGCGAAATGTACATAATGCACCGTTTCAACAAGGCACAGTACCTAACTCCTAAGTTGGCAGAAGAGGAAATAGTGCAACACCTGTCACGACACCTTGAGGCTGAAATAACCAGAGCGGTGGCAGTCCAAAACGTCAAGACGTTGCGCGATTTATTGGAAATTGTGCGAAATTATGACATGGCGGTTTACAACGAGAGAGGAGAAACCCGGACAGCAATTCATCAAAATTCAAGTTATAAAAGAAAATTGGATAACACTTCAGAAAATAAATTTCGGCCAAATAACAATTTTAATAATAATAATCAATATAATCAACAAGACAGAAGAAACATGGGAAACTTTAATAGACCATACAATCAAAATAGGGGATATTACAATAATAATTGGGGTAACCAGAACAGGAATAATTTCAGAACGGGGGAAGATAGAAAGAACTATGACCAGCTTATTGCCGAACGTAATAAGAAGAGATGTCAAGAGATGGAGCAGGCACCAAATATCGACAGACAGTACGTCAACACATTATTTACCGAGCGAAACACAGATAGAGACAATCCAGAAAATTTGAACCGAATAGAGATAGCCGAGGTGCACGAAGAGCCTTCGGGGGGTAAAAAAAAACCCAATTTTTGTAAATATAGTTAGTAATAGTAGTTTTAAGTATGTTGCGAATTTTGCTATCACATGGGACAGAACGGGGGAATATTTACTAGAGGAGAACGAAGAATATACAACAAACTCGTGTTTACCATTTATAAAATTGCAAATTTTAGACCAACAATATTATGCGTTGATTGACAGTGGTGCAATGGTTTCCTTAGTACAGGAGGAAGTGATAAATACTCATATGAATAATTTAAGAAGCAACATTATAAAAGTTAACAAGATCGACCTTTTGTCCGCAACAAGAAGGAAAATTTCAACAACGAATAGGGTATTGGCAATAAAGATATGCATAAATGGAAAAGAATTTGATGTCCGATTTTATATTGTAGCAGCTTTGAACGTACAGTTTGTAATAGGTGTAGATATCATTCAGAAAGTAGGGATAAAAATTGATGGAATGCTAAAGAGCATCCAGATTAATGATATTATAAAGCCTTGGTCTATTGAGGATCACGAGCTAAGAAATTGTTGCCCAGCTGAGATAACGGCGGGAGACGATAATATGAATTGTTGCCGAGCTAAGAAAGCCGGAGACGAAGTTATTATTATAAATAATTATGCGATAGGGGAAAGAATACTGGATGATAATCAGATAGGAAGGGATTTTATACAATATAAAGATAGGATCATGGAAATAATCGAGCAAAATAAAGAAATATTAAACCAGAAGACCGGACAAGCGAAGAAATATTGCCACAAATTGTATGTCGACGAATCACAAGGTTTTAAGTCCAAATCATATCCTATACCATTTGCACAACGCGAGAAGGTAATACACGAAATACAACAAATGTTAGACGAGGGGGTAATAGAACGCTCTAAAACAAACTTCGTTAACCCAATGGTGGTAGTAAAAAAAAGCGACGGTAGTCTTAGATTATGTCTCGATGCACGTAAAATTAATCAGATTACGAAACCCCAATATGAAAGTCCGCAGACGATTGACGTTTTATTGAGTCAGATTTGGGACAAGAAAGTTCTATCGAAATTGGACTTGAAAAATTCATTCTGGTTGATACCGCTACATGAGGACTCTAGAAAATACACCGGATTCTGCATAGAGGAGGAAATTTTTCAATTCAAGGTGGTCCCGTTTGGTTTGACGACATCGTGCGCAGCTTTAGTGAGAGCTATGCAACAAATATTAAATAAATTCGACAGCTTTTGCGTGCATTACATAGACGACATTTTAATATTTTCAGAAGATGTGGAACAACATTTGGAGCATTTAAAATTAGTTATAAGTACTTTAAACAAAAACGGTTTGAAATTAAATTTGGCCAAGTGCCAATTCATGAAAACGAATGTAGCGTATTTAGGCTATGAAATTAGCAACAAAGGGGTCACAATAAGTACAGAAAGAATAGAAGAAATAAAGAATTTGCCCCGTCCGAAAAATTTAAAAACGTTAAGAGGCTTACTTGGGCTGTTAAATTATTATAAGAAGTTTATAGCAAATTATTCTGACTTAACTTTGCCTTTGGTTGAATTACTGAGGAAGGAAACGAAATGGGTGTGGACTGAAGAAAGAGAGAAGGCGTTTAACAATTTAAAACAAAAATTCCATGAGGGATTGCTACTTAAATATCCAAATTTCAAAGAAAGCTTCATATTAAGGACGGACGCATCGGACATGGCAGTAGCAGCAGAACTTATACAGGTCCAAGAAGGAGTAGAAGTCCCGATTTGTTTTATTTCACGGATACTCAAAGGGTATGAGACGAGATACACAATTGGTGAAAAGGAGATGTTAGCCATTATCTTTGCAATCAACAAACTAAAATTCTATTTAACCGGAAACAAATTTTATATCGAAACCGACAATACAGCAATTTCTTTTATGAAGAACAAAACATTCAATAATGATAGATTATACAGGTGGGCGTTGTACTTACAACAGTATGACTTTGAGATCAGGCATAGGCCAGGAAACATGAATGTCGTAGCTGATTTCCTGAGTAGGAAGGATGCAGCGAATAGTAGAAAGCAAAAACAACTGATTATAGGGATAGAGAAGATTTATCAGCACGGAAGATTTTCAAAAGAAGAGCTGTTAACTAAACAAGATAATTTGGAACTTCAGCAGATTAGAAATTTGGTACAGGACAGTCCGAACCAAGAATATAAAGGTTTCAAAATTGTGGAAGGTTTATTGATAAAGGTATTGGGTGGTAAAGAGCTAATAGTCTTATGCAGAAACGATGTAGTCGACATTGTCAGGGAAATTCATCTAACTTTTGGACATTGTGGAGGAAGGAAGACTTGGCTAATATTTCGCGAATGTTTTTACACAAAAAACGATTTAAAATTCATCAAACATTTTACAAATTGCTGTCAAATATGCCAGTTAGCCAAAGAAAAGAACCATACAAATCAGAACATAATAAAAAGTATTAGAGTCAACGAACCTTTGGAATTAATTGCAATAGATTATTTGGGAAACTTAGTACCGGGACAATTTGGATACAGACACATCTTAATAATGGTTGACGCATTCTCAAAGTACATAAAACTTTATCCAGCCAAATACAGTAACACCGAACACGTTATCAAGTCTATAGAAAAATATCAACAAGAAGTGGGAACTCCGAGGAAAGTGCTAGCAGATAATGCAAGTTATTTCAAGAACGCAAGATTAATCAACAATTTGGAACATAAGGGGATTAAAACTTACTTTTGTAGCATACGACATCCGCAATCGAATATCGCAGAGAGGTACATCAAAGAAGTGATAAAATACCTAAAAATCATGACTCATGAGCACCATAATAGATGGGTTCAGTACCTGCCAAAGGTGGAAGACTTCGTGAACAACGTACCAAATATTGCAACGGAGATAAGTCCGGTAACCCTATGCAAAAGCATAATACCTGCGAGACCATGGAGGCCAGAAGAAGATGCAACAGGAATAAACGAACTTTTAGAACAAGTAAGAGAACGAGTTAAGAAAACTCAGGACCGTTACGAAGAGAAGATAAATCGCAAAATTAAGAAGCGAATGAAGTTTAAAATTGGGGATCGAGTCATAATAAAAAAGCTCAAGGTAGCTGATCGCAGAGAGAAGATCTGTGCGAAATTTTTAAACGCATATGAAGGACCTTACAGGGTACATAAAATTCTAAGCAATGAGAATACATACGAACTTATCAATGAAACAGATAATAGAGTAAGGGGTCGTTTTCATATCTCGGCGATACACCCATATTTGGAGAATATAATTTAGAATAGAGTAGTTATAGGACCAATGTTGTACCACACACAATAGTTTAGTTAGAATAGGAGATAGGTTAGGCATTTTAGTAGTTTAAGGTAGGATAGTAAAGCATCAAATATCAAATGAGACTGATTAATGATAACAGTTCGAAAAAAAAACAATGAATAATTTTGTGTGAATTAAAATAACAACGCATTACAACCTACCAATGAAATTAATAAGAAAACATGCGTAGTGATTTTAATTAACAAAAATTAGGGGGAATTTCATGCGATGGTATTTAGCCCTCAAATCGGCTCTGATTGCAGTACAAGCAAATGACAAATTAAATCACTAAAGCACAGAGTTGTAATAATGCAAGCATCTGAGAAAATTCACATAAATTGCCAAATCATATTAACACTGGTATAATTCGCCAATGAAATTGATTGTAATTGAATAGACACAGAAATATGGAAGCTCAAATTCCGTGTATTGGGTTTAGCAATGTAATTTTAATCATAATGTAATAGATTTGCACAAACTAGAAGCCGAATCTAAATTAATTAAGAACTGGCACATTAGCTCAGATGGCTAAGGGTTCAGGCAATTGTTGTAGTGGTAAGCGGTTCAAATCCGCGTAGGATCCCACAGGGACCAATGGCGAATCAGTAGATAAGCTGACGTCATTATAAACACGGATAGCGATTGTTTCTGAATAAATTGTTAGAAGTTGCTTGGTTTTTGCTCTATCTTTAATCATAAAAATTTTATAGAAAGCATAAAAGTATAAAAAAATAAATAGCACCATCGTAATCAGCGAATTCGAGTGTATCAGCACAATTGGAGGCAAGAGATTCCAGGTATTTGAGTTTTTGGCGTTCCGAGGCAGGTTCGGCAGTTGGCGAATTCCTGCGACATCAGCGAGCAGCATCGTGGGAAGGCATAGGGTGTCAGGATTCTTCCGGCAGCTCCACACATCAGGCCAGAACACAACCCAGCATCACGAGCAGCCCGGGGAGCAAGATTTCAGCCAGATTCATAACAACGAAGCCCAGCTACGACAACCAGAGTGAGGTTAGTAGTGTAAAATTTTGATCTCCGCGAACGGCGTGAAAATTTGAGCATACCTTAATTACGACCTGGAGAATAAGAAAATCATAGCGGTTCATGGGGATGGCGAGGTATTTTCCAGGATTTTCAATTAAAATCGTCAAGTGGAGCCCCATAAAACAAAATGCGAATACGGCGTCCTTTTTAAGAATGCACCAATAGCTAACGATCTGGAAAAACAAAGGAATACATAGACGCCACTTGAAGGCAATTATTCAAAATCTTACCATCAAAATTTGTTCATTTAATTGTTGATAAATCAATTTCACACGCGAGCTGAAAATAACGAGAACTTGGTGCGATAGAATTGACATTTCAGTTTAACAACGGCACATTACGCCTACATTTCAGGTCAATCTGCCTACTTTTCAGAGGCGTACCGTAAAATTTTTAACTAGGAAAGTCAGGAACCCAACACCTGAGATTTTGAGTTTTATTTTCATGTCTCTGTATGTAAATGAGCTAGCAAAATTAGTAAATCAGATGAATGGATTAGAAAAAGGGCAAACTACCGTAAGAGTAATTCTCAATTTTGGCGTACCCAACGAAATAAATTAATCAGTTAGTTTGATTTAGCAAGTGGTAGAATTAAATCAAATATTGTGTGGTGACTCTTTTTATTTATTACAATAATTATAAACCTACAAATATTATACGTACAGGGTCATTGCATAATTAAATGGCTAGCCCAAAACGTGGGGCAAAACTGAATTAAATAAAATTAATCCACATTGTTATCGCATAATTAAGGTCGATCAAAACGGGGGCCTTGTAAAGATTAAAATAAATTACGAATTGAGCTGCAAAATAATTAAATGATCGCCTAATTCATGGGCTTTTTATAAATTCACTAGGCGCTCAATGCTGTTAAGGAATTAAAGTAATTAAATAAATTGACAGACAGTAGGTAGGTGGAAATTACTAGCATTTAAATTTTTGAAAAGCTTTATTTGTGTGGGTGTTTTGTCTGTGGGTGTGAACACTCAGATTCTATTTGTATCAACAAATCAACAAAAATCGAACACAAAATGACTCGAAGACAGCAAAAGAAAAGCGAAGGCGAGGAACAGCAAGCCGAAGAGGTTACGGAGGCACAAGAGCCACCGACCGAACAACAAACACAGGGTGACCAGTCCGAAACACAACAGCCGCAGTTAGTTTGATTTAGCAAGTGGTAGAATTAAATCAAATATTGTGTGGTGACTCTTTTTATTTATTACAATAATTATAAACCTACAAATATTATACGTACAGGGTCATTGCAATATATATATATATATATATATATATAACAAAGTCCTTTTCACAGCTCGGTGGTTACTACACAAGGCGAAGAATTTGACTGGGAAAGGGGTTATAGTCAACACCAATCTCAGTACTTGGGCAACGATTACAAGAGCTATTAATGGTTTGTTGAAATAAAACCACTTGATGCTAAGGTCGACAAGTTTCGAAATATATTTATTCCATTCTCAAGACCTACGGAGAGGTTACAGATAAGAAGCGATGTTTGTACAATGTAATTAGTTAAGATCTTACCTAACAACTTGCGGCACACAACCGAAAAGGCACATGTAGTTCACAAAACATGTGACTAGATTTCAAATTTTAAATTTACAAAAGCAGTACAGCGAATGCAGCATATCACACAACAAAAAGTAATGCTAGATTTTCCTGTCACCAGGTTACATGTTAAAAATCCACAAATACATTTAAAATTAATTAATTACTACAATTTTTATTAGTTTTAAGCCATAATGGCCGTCAATTTGATAAAATTGTTCAAAACCGATAAGGAATGCAAAGAAGTTATAAACTTTGCAGCTGACAGTCGTGGTTCGCGCATGCGCCTTACGATCGGCGTCGGTAGTATACCAGGGACGTTCAAAATGGAAAGGTACTGTTCGCTGGCACAAGTAAGGAAATTTATGAAATTTAATTAAAGGGTAAATTATTTATTTATGGGAAAGAAAGATATATTATAAGGAGAGTGAAACAGGTTAGGTTGAAAATTATTGACCCTCGATTCTAACCAGGTTGGGGAAAATCTAAAGAAAAATCGTTATTGGACATTGCTAACAGGAGGTGATATGAAACACTAAGGTTGTCAAAGTCTGTTTTTGAATTAAGGGTGTTGTTACTGCCAAAAATGTGGCACATTTCAATAAATAAACGATGGTTACTATTAGATTCTGTTGTAATGATTTTGGTATTATCAAAATCCATCTCATGACCCGTACTGTTGACGTGACTAGCTAAAGCACAGGCCTTAGGTTTTACACGGGAATCGCTTTTGTGTTGGGTAATCCTAGCTTTCAACCTCTGTGAAGTTTGCCCAATATAGGTGGACTGGCAACCATTACAATTTATCTGATAGATGACATTTGGGGTTAACATAATTGGAGTTTTATCTTTCAATTTGGAGAAACAATCTTTTATAATATGGTGGTGTTTATCTGCTATTATTATGTGATTAAATTTGTGGAAAACCCTTTTTATTATGTGGGATAGCCCTTTGATGTAAATTAGACTTTTGTACATAGGGGGTTTGTCGTCCCCGTTTACAGACCTAACAAGAGGAGTGGCCCTGTTCATCGTATTGGAGAATAAAATGGAATTTAATAGTGAGATTGGATAATTATTTAATTTAAGAATGTTAATTAATTTATTAAGATTGGTCTTATGGAAATCTGGGTGTGAGATCGTAAGGATTCTGTGTTTAAGACCTCTTACGACATTAAGTTTGTGTCGAATGTTATGTATAGATTGAAAATTCAAACCCACCAGTTCTGGTCGGTATTTGAATTTTCAATCTATACATAACATTCGACACAAACTTAATGTCGTAAGAGGTCTTAAACACAGAATCCTTACGATCTCACACCCAGATTTCCATAAGACCAATCTTAATAAATTAATTAACATTCTTAAATTAAATAATTATCCAATCTCACTATTAAATTCCATTTTATTCTCCAATACGATGAACAGGGCCACTCCTCTTGTTAGGTCTGTAAACGGGGACGACAAACCCCCTATGTACAAAAGTCTAATTTACATCAAAGGGCTATCCCACATAATAAAAAGGGTTTTCCACAAATTTAATCACATAATAATAGCAGATAAACACCACCATATTATAAAAGATTGTTTCTCCAAATTGAAAGATAAAACTCCAATTATGTTAACCCCAAATGTCATCTATCAGATAAATTGTAATGGTTGCCAGTCCACCTATATTGGGCAAACTTCACAGAGGTTGAAAGCTAGGATTACCCAACACAAAAGCGATTCCCGTGTAAAACCTAAGGCCTGTGCTTTAGCTAGTCACGTCAACAGTACGGGTCATGAGATGGATTTTGATAATACCAAAATCATTACAACAGAATCTAATAGTAACCATCGTTTATTTATTGAAATGTGCCACATTTTTGGCAGTAACAACACCCTTAATTCAAAAACAGACTTTGACAACCTTAGTGTTTCATATCACCTCCTGTTCGCAATGTCCAATAACGATTTTTCTTTAGATTTTCCCCAACCTGGTTAGAATCGAGGGTCAATAATTTTCAACCTAACCTGTTTCACTCTCCTTATAATATATCTTTCTTTCCCATAAATAAATAATTTACCCTTTAATTAAATTTCATAAATTTCCTTACTTGTGCCAGCGAACAGTACCTTTCCATTTTGAACGTCCCTGGTATACTACCGACGCCGATCGTAAGGCGCATGCGCGAACCACGACTGTCAGCTGCAAAGTTTATAACTTCTTTGCATTCCTTATCGGTTTTGAACAATTTTATCAAATTGACGGCCATTATGGCTTAAAACTAATAAAAATTGTAGTAATTAATTAATTTTAAATGTATTTGTGGATTTTTAACATGTAACCTGGTGACAGGAAAATCTAGCATTACTTTTTGTTGTGTGATATGCTGCATTCGCTGTACTGCTTTTGTAAATTTAAAATTTGAAATCTAGTCACATGTTTTGTGAACTACATGTGCCTTTTCGGTTGTGTGCCGCAAGTTGTTAGGTAAGATCTTAACTAATTACATTGTACAAACATCGCTTCTTATCTGTAACCTCTCCGTAGGTCTTGAGAATGGAATAAATATATTTCGAAACTTGTCGACCTTAGCATCAAGTGGTTTTATTTCAACAAACCATTAATAGCTCTTGTAATCGTTGCCCAAGTACTGAGATTGGTGTTGACTATAACCCCTTTTCCAGTCAAATTCTTCGCCTTGTGTAGTAACCACCGAGCTGTGAAAAGGACTTTGTTATAGGAATAGGATGCATTTCTACCAAATGATCAACAGGGAGTATGGACATGAAGCAGTCACCCACATGAAAATGTGGCAGAACACCAGCAGGAAGCTGGCAGCCGCACGCAACAGGAGGATTTTCTTAAGAAAATGCCTTCAACACCAAGTGACACCAGTGCATTTACGAGGCTACATCAAAGCGTCAGAAAACCTCTTCAGCAACAATCAGAACAACAGGACTCTCAAACAAGTGGAGAACAATGAAAAAAGGTTACTGCACAATATATTAAAAATTGAAATTAACGATATTAATGACACTATTAGAATGTTACATAAAAACTTACATATCTCCATGGAGAAGAGTAAGCAATTATTACCTAGAGAAATTTTCAAGTCCTTTAATATAAAACAAATTAAATCATATCAATTTCAACTTAATAAAATAAAAATTAATAACGTTAATAAATTAAATAACCTGTTGACGCCTATTGTAGCCAGTAGTAATAATATTACACCTGATAAGTGGTTCAAAAACCTCACCAATGTTATTTTCCCTGAAAATATTAAAAGGTTCCTTTCACTTGGACCGAAATTTGGTTTGCCTGTTCGCTTAAATAACAAATCAACCCTTTATAAATATCTTTCCCAAATCGAAGATATTATCAGTACTCTAGACAACAAGGAAAGAAATAATTATCGCTCTTTAGTAGCTTTTCACCTTACAGACTTCCTAAAAAATAAAAATAACACCAATAACCCCTTATCATCATTAGAAAGGGATTGCAATAAATTCTTAAAAGAAAACCCAGATGTATTGATTTTACCTTCAGACAAGGGAAATGTTACTGTAGCCATGCAACGGACTGACTACATTAGTAAAATGCAGGTCCTTTTACAAGACACCCAGGTTTACAAACCCCTTAATAAAGACCCCACTTTGTCAATTGAAACAAAACACAATAAATTAATTAAAGAATTACATAATAATAATTACATAGATACTCCGTCTTACAGACGTTTAATTTGTCATAATTCAGTCTCCCCTAAATTGTACGGCCTTCCCAAAATTCATAAACCTGACATACCCTGCCGTCCCATTGTGTCATCAACACAATCTCCTGATAAAAACATTTCTAAATATCTAGCAGAAATACTAGGGAAAGCTTTCCTAGAGTACAATAGCTACCGAATTAAAGATAGTTTCGCTTTCAGCGAAAAGATTAATAATTTTCTTTTACCTCCTAATTTTGAAATCATTTCACTAGATGTGGTCTCACTCTTCACTAATATTCCTTTGGATTTAGTGATACAGGTGGTTGAAAACAATTGGAATCTGATAGATCCATTTACCAGCATACCAAAACCACAATTTATCAATTTACTCAAATTCATTTTTGATTCGACATATTTCTCATTTAATAATATTTTTTACAAACAAATTTTTGGTTCTCCAATGGGTTCAACCCTTTCACCAATTCTTGCTGAAATCATTGTTAATACCATAATAAAAGAATGTACCCCTAAATTGGCTTTCCAATTTCCCTTTCTTTACCAGTACGTTGATGACATAGTGTGCGCAGTACCGGGTGGCGAGGTCGACAATGTGTTGAGTGTCTTTAATAGCTTCAATAGACATATTCAATTCACAGTGGAGCGAGAGAAGGATAGGTCGGTTCCTTTCTTGGATACTTTGGTCATCAGAACTGCATCTAACGAAATCAAACTGGATTGGTACGTCAAACCCACCAGTTCTGGTCGGTATTTGAATTTTCAATCTATACATAACATTCGACACAAACTTAATGTCGTAAGAGGTCTTAAACACAGAATCCTTACGATCTCACACCCAGATTTCCATAAGACCAATCTTAATAAATTAATTAACATTCTTAAATTAAATAATTATCCAATCTCACTATTAAATTCCATTTTATTCTCCAATACGATGAACAGGGCCACTCCTCTTGTTAGGTCTGTAAACGGGGACGACAAACCCCCTATGTACAAAAGTCTAATTTACATCAAAGGGCTATCCCACATAATAAAAAGGGTTTTCCACAAATTTAATCACATAATAATAGCAGATAAACACCACCATATTATAAAAGATTGTTTCTCCAAATTGAAAGATAAAACTCCAATTATGTTAACCCCAAATGTCATCTATCAGATAAATTGTAATGGTTGCCAGTCCACCTATATTGGGCAAACTTCACAGAGGTTGAAAGCTAGGATTACCCAACACAAAAGCGATTCCCGTGTAAAACCTAAGGCCTGTGCTTTAGCTAGTCACGTCAACAGTACGGGTCATGAGATGGATTTTGATAATACCAAAATCATTACAACAGAATCTAATAGTAACCATCGTTTATTTATTGAAATGTGCCACATTTTTGGCAGTAACAACACCCTTAATTCAAAAACAGACTTTGACAACCTTAGTGTTTCATATCACCTCCTGTTAGCAATGTCCAATAACGATTTTTCTTTAGATTTTCCCCAACCTGGTTAGAATCGAGGGTCAATAATTTTCAACCTAACCTGTTTCACTCTCCTTATAATATATCTTTCTTTCCCATAAATAAATAATTTACCCTTTAATTAAATTTCATAAATTTCCTTACTTGTGCCAGCGAACAGTACCTTTCCATTTTGAACGTCCCTGGTATACTACCGACGCCGATCGTAAGGCGCATGCGCGAACCACGACTGTCAGCTGCAAAGTTTATAACTTCTTTGCATTCCTTATCGGTTTTGAACAATTTTATCAAATTGACGGCCATTATGGCTTAAAACTAATAAAAATTGTAGTAATTAATTAATTTTAAATGTATTTGTGGATTTTTAACATGTAACCTGGTGACAGGAAAATCTAGCATTACTTTTTGTTGTGTGATATGCTGCATTCGCTGTACTGCTTTTGTAAATTTAAAATTTGAAATCTAGTCACATGTTTTGTGAACTACATGTGCCTTTTCGGTTGTGTGCCGCAAGTTGTTAGGTAAGATCTTAACTAATTACATTGTACAAACATCGCTTCTTATCTGTAACCTCTCCGTAGGTCTTGAGAATGGAATAAATATATTTCGAAACTTGTCGACCTTAGCATCAAGTGGTTTTATTTCAACAAACCATTAATAGCTCTTGTAATCGTTGCCCAAGTACTGAGATTGGTGTTGACTATAACCCCTTTCCCAGTCAAATTCTTCGCCTTATATATATATATATATATATCTAGCTCTACAGGCCTTGTAGGCCCTTGGTTTCTTGCACCACTTTCCTCCATTTACTTCTATTCTTTGCTTTTTCTTCCCATCTTTCAATTTTTAGTGTTTCTAAGTCTTGCAGCACTTCTTTCCTCCACTCTAGTTTCGGCCTTCCTCTTCTTCTCCTTCCTCCAACTTCAGCTTTCCATATACGCTTCGGTATTCTGGTACTTTCCATTCTAATAATGTGTCCCATCCATCTAATCCGTTGTGCTTTAACTACCCCCACTATTGACTCCTCTCCATACAATACTTTTAGTTCTTCATTTGTCCTTCTTTCCCAAGTCCCGTTCACTAGTTTGCCTCCATATATCTTCCTCAGGACTTTTCTTTCCCATATACACAATGATTTTTGGTCTTGTTTTGTCATTTTCCACACTTCACAGGCATATGTCACTATTGGTCTTAATATAGTTTGATACACTTTCACCTTTATAGCTCTCGATGTTGCTTTGTTTGCCATTATACTTCTTAGTGCGAATAAACACCTATTACCTGCTGCTATTCGTGTCTTTATTTCCTCACTACTGTTTGGTCTTCTTTTAATAACTGCACCCAGATATGTTAGGTTGTCTACTTCTTGGAAACTGTATTCGGTGTTCTGACTTATTTGTACCTTCAGCTGTTGCATTTCACGCTCTGAATCATCCCATACCATGTATTTTGTTTTGCTTTCGTTGACCTGCAATCCCATTTGTTTTCCTGCTATTATGATTTTTCTTGCGAATGTTAGCAACTCTTCTTTAGTTCTTGGTATCAGTACTATGTCGTCTGCAAAGGCAAGGCACTGGTGGCGATTATAGTAAATTAGTCCCTGTCTATTAACTTTGGCATCTCTGATCACCTTTTCAAGTGTTAGATTGAATAGCAGAGGCGATAATGGATCGCCTTGCTTCAGTCCTCTGGTTGTCTTGAATGTTCTTGTAGTCTTCCCGTTTATCCTCACTGTGTTCTCCGTTCTCCTTAGTGTCATCATAATTAGTTTTGCTAGCTTTCCAGGTATATTGAACTCCGCTAGAGTTTGGTATAGCTGCTCTCTATCTATTGTGTCGTATGCGTGCTTATAATCAATAAACAGTAAGTGTGTCTGTAGTTTAAATTCGTGGCTCGTCCTTTGAATGTCCTTTAAAATATATATCTGGTCTATTACGGATCTAGATGGTCTAAAGCCACACTGGTATTCACCTATTAATGCTTCACTGTATGTTACCATTCTATTCTTGATGCAAATAGTCAGTATTTTGTATAAAGTATTTAGTAGCGCAATTCCTCTATAGTTGCCACATGTCAGCTTGTCTCCTTTTTTATAGATAGGGCATATTATGGCCTTGTCCCAACTCTCTGGCATTTCTTCCTTTCTCCATACATCTTTTATAAGTTCTTCTATTAGTTTATTTAGTTTGTCCCCACCTCATTTTAACATTTCCGCTTTTATTCCGTCTTCCCTTCGGCTAATTTTATAGAAACTAAACAAAATCGGGTTTTACACTGTTTTTGCTTAAAAAACATGTTTCCGGCCAAAATTCTTGTTGGTAAACCTGATATTCGTGTACAGCGACTCAAAAAACATGTAAGAACCAAATATGAAAACTCAACCAAAACTTTCCCTTATTTTCTACCATTTGACTGGACTACTTCGTCTAAATATTATGATAAGCTTAATCCTTTTATTAGCTCATCGGCCAATGACTTCTCTCATCAATTCAAAGCAACAATTTTAAGATGAAGGTTGGCTGCTGCCATGCAAGTTGTTTTCCAATGTGCAAGGAAAATCTAATTTGTAAATAGTGTTGATTCGCAATGAATTAATATAGACTAAAAGAAATGGTAGAATCATAGGTGGTTCAGCAGCGGGAAGACATTATTCGAGTCCATTATTTTGTAATATTTGGCATTTGAGAGGTTAATATCTTTAAGAAACTTTGAAATTGGTTGGTTAGGTTGAACGCTTGCACTGGTAGTGGCTCTGCACCCGTCAGAGTGTCTTGAATTGTCACTACACTTCTAAGAACGAATTACTGGTTTGTCTTATTCAATGGATGCGCGATTCTTCGTATTGCATTGATTTCTCTTAGACGTTCGTTGTTAAGGTTTGAATTGGTTCGCTATTTAACAAAGTTAGGCGTAATATTCCCGTTGATATTGAGCCGGTTGCATATTTACTTCCAGGAAATCTTTACTATGATAGGACCATTTCGGTAATTTATGTTGGTGACTTTTATAATGACTTGGTTTTGTTTATACGTCATGACTATACTGGGGATACAAAAATAACATTGAAAAACAGCTTCATCGGGATCTGTTAATTATTTATCAAAATGTAAACATTGAATGAAAAAGGGTAGACAAGAATAAAGTCATTAAAGTATTTGAAGGAAACCGTAAGAATCAAAAGGCAAGGGTTATAGAGAGTACAGAAAAGGAGACAGCATATGAACTTAAAAATGTGTGAAAAATAAAACAGTGAATTCAAAGGAAGCCAGTGCAGGAAATGCGCGAATTAAATACTCTAATCAGTGCAGTGACATGTGAATATTTAAACGCAAATTAAAAAGACGTGCAGTGACAAATTGACACGCAAAATTAGTATAAATGTAAACCATTACTTTAGATGTAATATTAGTGTACAAAATCCTAGTTTTAAGAAGAATTTATTGTTAAAAGTCAGTATTTTGAACCATGTTAACATCCGTAATTAATTTAAAACTAACTAGCTTTTGTTTATAACAAGGGGAAGACAAATGAATACATTAATTGATTGACTTGTGAAATTGTGCTCTGTATTAAAAACGAAATTTCTTATATTAAAAATAAAGATACAAGTCTGAAACTTTACTAGTGTGTTGAGTAAATTGTGTCCATGTGGTATTATTTTTATCAAAATCCGCCACCAAAAATTGTTGAGGTCTCCGATACTGTGTAACATAACCTCGATCCGAAGCGACCAAGTTCCGAGAGCCACGAGAAGGTTGACCAGTCCAGCCAGCCCATTGGGAAAGACATCAGTGCCACTCAGCAGCCGGTGGGGTACGTGCCCGTGCCCCAACAGCAGGATCCGACCCATAGCAGCCCCGCAACAAGGTCAGAGCAGCTACGAACCCTCCGATTTGAGAACGACTAGTGCAGGTATTGTTCATTCTAAAACTAATTAAGTGAGCGCCGGGAAATTCATGCATGCATAAGAAGAGTATTACTCAAGGCAATCCAGGCCAGTTCCACCGCCGTACGAGTGGTTCCAGTATGCCAAAAAGCCCAAACTTCATTATTTGAGGTTATTCGTTGGTGAGATTCAGACCGACGCCAAAATAAACAATTGGGAGATAGAAGCGGGCCCCATAAACAAATGCTAGAAACCAATGAGGATTAATGCCGCGAAAACCAACTAATTTAAATAGTTACCAATAGAACTGTGATCGATTTCGCCTGCTTTGTTTATTCAATTTGACGCGATCTTGCAAACGGCGTCCATCTTGGCTTATATTTGACCCAATTTCAGTTTCGATTGTGCGCAGTCAAGCGTATGCGGAGACAGATCCGTATTTAATAATTTTAATAAATTATGCATTCAGGGTGGACCCAACCGAGATGAGTCTGTGCTTTATCGATTTGAGCGTATTATTAATTGCAGATAAATAAAATATTATAAAGGGCATACAACTATTTATTTTTATCTATCAATTTATAAGTAACTTTTAATCAACCTAAGATTTGATAACACGAATACGAAAAATATTTGCGTGGTACCCTTATTTAAAAAATAAATTAATAACATATTACAACACTAATTAGACATACCATTGCAATATAGGCTAACCTTATCGTATTTTGTCACATGTGGCGCTTGAAAAATAAAGCACAATAACAACAAGGCCATTTTAACGACACTGTTTAAAACCCTGTGTAAGTTTCCACTTTAGTAGTAATTGACGTTTTTCATAGAGGATTTATTACTTCGCTTAATCGCTATCTTATGGGCTAAATCAAACCAGACCGTTTTCATTATGTGGTTCCATATACTATTTGCACGTTGAATTTACTATCATAATATGTCAATAATCCATTTTTTGGGTTTGTTTTCGGTCTACAAACTCAGCTTCGTTTATGTATGTCCGTATCATCAATACCTCTCTATGTTTAATTGTTGTAGTTACTAATAAATAAGTTTGTCATGATTGATATTAGCCGATATTCTTGCTTTATAGTGGGTGTTCGTTATTTCTTTCATTCTGTTTTCGTCGTGTCTTAATTTTTTTATTCAATATAAAGAGCGAATTACTGTAAGTTATTGAACCTGGCGCTCTTATCGGTTAAGTCATTCTTGGTTATATCAGTAGGTAAACTTATTATGTATTTTTGTATGCTCACAACCTTTCACCGGCACTTCGCTTGAGCTAGTTAGGGTAGAGTGAAAAATGCCAATATATTGCAAACAAAAAATGTAGAACAAGAATGTCTCTCTACCATAAAAATACAGAAACTATAGTTTTGACGGAATAGTTCCCGCCACAACAAATAAAAGCTGATACACCTAACAATAGCGAGAAAAATGCTTGGACAAAGTATTGTTTACGTAATTTACGGTAACGGTTTGAAGTAACGTGGGCTCAACGATTCTTTCTGCAATATCCAAAGTATATGTCGTAGAAATATAGCATGGCATTTCATAATGGGATTTGAAATGTTAGCGAGTGTTTTTTACCTGTTGAGTTAAGATAGAGATCCATTTCTTGTTTAAAATTTGAAGGTTGAAAGAATTTATGTAAGAAATCAATTTTATTTAATAACCTGGTTAACCTGGATTACTTAAATATTCGGTTTCATATTTTTTTGTTATTGACTATCCGCAGTGTGTTATGTGAGGAAGTTGATTGAATTAGAGCTCCGGTAAATCAACAAACTACAGTGATCATTCAAAGAAAATTAATAAAAATTGATGATTCTGATGATTTGAATAAAATGCAGAATATGCATATTTTTTTAAATTTATATTTACTAGCTAAAATTAATGGCACGTAGAACAGCTTGTTGATAAAATTTTCAATGCAGAACCACAACGGCTTTAGAGTCCTTACTGTAGCGAAATGCTTACACACAGCTTAGACGGATTTCCGTCAGTTATATACGGTAAAGCTTAAGTTGCGATATTACGAAACACTAAAATGACAGCACTATATCAGCATTTCAGCATTGCTGTTAAACGTAGTAGCTCTCTCGCAAGCACTTGATACCTATAATGCACATCATTAACTTTGTAGTACTTTTCGAACACTATCCTATTTCACGAGCACGGTGCAGCTATTATGTTTGTAGACGCGTAATTAAATTTTACTCTGTTCTGGATATAGCTACATAATTGCTCAATCGGATTCTGCAAAAGTGGATATTGATAGCTCTGCAATTTTATTATGCGATTTAGACTGCCATTTGAATAATTTATATATCTGCAGAATCCGTTTTCTAGTATTATTTGGAAACCCTTGCTACATTTGCGTCCAGTATAAGTTAGAAATTGTTTGCAGAAATACCAAAAGGCATTTATATTAGCTGCTATGTTAAAAACTTAGACACGAATCTACAGTGTCGTATTTAAGGGGGAAATCAGGGACCCCGCCTAGAGCTTAAATAAAATAGATAACTATAACGAAAATGTAGAGATAATGATAGAATTTTGTAATATATTTGGCTTGTATAGGAATTTTGAATTTTAATTCTTAAATCCTTATTTTAAACTTGACCAAAATTCGCTACATTTATTTTCAAGCTGGTTGTCTTGGGTACAGCTCAAATGCCCATGGGTTCGTTGTACTCAAATATATAAAATACAGGAATAACGCAGCGTTGAAATAGATTGTATAATGTATTTGGATATATACAAAATAATTCGTAATTTAATAAGATGTTATGTACTTAAATATAAAATAAAGTTTCTTCTGGTCTTTCGAGTTATGCGTTACTGACCGGACAGCAACCCAATTGCACTTTAGTTTAGCTCGGTTGTTGCACCTGGACCCTCTCAAAGGAAGTTCGAATGTGGAACTCCTTGCGAAGCGGAGCTGAGTTTGATTATCAGCATCTTAACGAAACGCGAGTTTCGTTAAGCGCTATAGGCAAACGTGTGTTGTTCAACATTTTACCTTCATCAACAAATTGTGGCTTAATGTATTTTTTATATAAAAAGAGTGCGGTGATATTCATTACCGCACTAAGTGCGGTAATAAAGCTCTAAATTTGGTTAGTAGTCTATAACACCGATAAGTACGTCCTTTGTGAATAAGTTTGGACCACTCGGAATAATATAAACTGGACTTTTCACCTGTTACAAAGTTAGGCTTTTTGACGACAGAATCGCCGGCAAGCGCCGGAGGTTTTCTGTCGGTCCTGACTCACATATCAATCACACACTTATAAGGGCAGTTCAAGACTTATACAACACCTGCATATCAAAAGTGAAAATAGACAACAAATTCTCACAAGGATTTGCAATAGAAAAGGAACTACGACAAGGTTGTTGTATATCACCTACCCTCTTTAAAATATACATAGAACACGCGTTCAATGCCTGTAAGAAGAAATGTGGAATGATCGGGTATGAAATTAAAAACAATACAACCTTGCTCACTCTCTAATTTGCGGACGACCAGGTAGTAATTGGACAATTTAAAATGACATAGAATACATGACCAGGAAACTACTAGAAGAGTACCGACAATGGGAACTAGAGATGAATGTTTCCAAAACGACATATTACGAATGGATGCAAAAATACAACAAAAATTCAAAACCGAATTACACAAACTCGGAAAGTCATAGGTACTCTGAATGGTATATTATGGACAAAAACTACAAAAAAAAAAGAACAAACTCAGAATATATAATTCTATGATATAAAGTGTACTAACATACCGCAGTGAAATATGGACAATAACGGAGAACGATAAAAAAAAATTAGCCACTTAAATGGATGCCATAAGGAGATCAGCAAGGATCTCAAAACTAGAAAACAAAACAAACGAATACATCAGACAATAATAGAAAAAAACGTCGTAGAAAAAATAGAAGAAAAACAGTTAAAATGGTGTGCACATGTTCAGAGAATGGAAAAAATAAGACTGCTAAGACAAGTACATGAATGGACACCACACGGAAGAAGAAAAAGAGGGAGACCGAGGTAAAATTGGAATCAAGGGATCCAAAAATCGATGAGTGAGGGACATCTGAATGAAGGAGAATGGACTGAGAGAAGACAGTGGAGATTGGGAATCGCAAGGCGTAAAACGCTATAACGCGAATTTATATATATATATGAATTATTATTGTTCCTAGCGCAGTACTGAGAATTAATTTTAAATGGGCTCTGGGACTCTCTTGGCTCTATAGACTCTGTTTTGATATCTTCAAAGTATGATGACAGTTCTTTTATGTAGATAACGTACACTAACAGTCACTTTTAACAAGGTTTTTAAAATTTTTGACCCGCCAGCTTCTACCATTTTTAAAACAAAAACCATTGATCATGCCCTGACCTGGCACTCTTTTACAGAAAGAACATTTATTAATTACCAGCTTAAAGCAATTTAGTTAAAATTCTGACAAACGTATTTTTTTTAGGTTAACAATATTTATCGATCATTTTTAAACGCATTTGAAACTTTCCCTGAATATAAACAAACCGCCACACTAACAAAGGTAAGTCATAACTTAATCCTATGTAATGTAAGCCTTCTCCTACTTTAAAATTTCATCTTAGGTTAAAACGAAATCACAAACTTGGACATCAGCACGTTGCAACATTCTGCAATGGATCTCATGTGAACAACAAACAATTTTGAACAGTTTAAACCATTTTCTTTGGGCATAGTTACCCATTCTATTGTCACTTGAGCTTCAAAAACAGTGCAATAAATTAAAATTTATACGTTATTCGTATCGATACTGATTTATATTATATTAATTGACTTTCTCTTACTTTTGCAGCTGTTATACCAATCTTGGTCAGTTTGAAGTGATTCAACTTTTTATAGAATATCTTGTTACCATGTTAATATCATATCAGTATGTACAGGGTGTTTGTATAACACTACAGCTTCGTTAATAATACATATCTAAACAGTTTTCTTTGTTTTAAATATCAGTATACGCCTACAAATTGTCATACAACCAATTTATATTACGGCCTCTTATTTTGGCGTTGTGATACATGACTTGTTTTTTAAATGGAGCATCTCAAATATTTTTTGATATTTTAAATCGGCGCTAAAAATACTTGATAATACCATGCTTAAATTAAAATTTTGGAAGTTATTATTTTCTTAAATTAAAAATTTATATTTATTTAAAGTAGGCCATGACAACAATCCAACAAGAAATGCAAACCAAATATCACTTGACTCGAAACATTCCTCATTCGCCAATTATTGTTTTTTTAAAGAAAAATTATTTTTGCATTATGTTTTACGTATTTTTGAATTTTTATAAGTTACTTTTAAACAAAATGTGAATGTGGTACATCGGTGGAACGCTGTTTTATTGTAGCTTTCAACTAATGAAACTCATATTGTTTCATTGTTCCGCGGTCACTGAATCCATTTTACTGATTAAGTAATTGAATACACTATTAGACGGAGCTGCGTTGACGTACGTCGTGGTGTACAGTATGTTTGATGTAGGTTGCAGAGGTAACCGTTAATGTTAATACGTCGGTAACTTAAGCAGAGTCGTTCCGGATGCGTTCGGAAAACCGAATATTGCGTGGGTAACTTACGAATATGCTCCCAGACCTGGTTGGGTCTACCCAGCACGCCCTTGTGATGTCTTTTTAAGAGTCCGTCAGTCTGCCAGTCTGTGAGTCCGTTAGTCTAACTGTTTTCTCTCTACAGCCCAGATGGTTTAATTGATCCAACTGAATTTTTGTTAACATCGGACAAGCAGAAGTGGTACTTTACTTATTTTTTCTTATGGTAATTGTTGTAATTGTTTGTTTCGAAATTAAATAGTTAGAATACGACCATATATTAAGCAATTCACTACAACTTTTGTTGTAAAAGCTTTTTTTGCAAGAAGTATAGTTTCTGGAGAAATTTCGTCCAAAAATTAAAAATGGAAATACATTTTTTAAACTCTGTTATGCATATTACGTAATTGTTTATACATTTTGTCAGAAAAGATTTTTCGAAAGGAGTATATAGTTGCTAAAAAAATACAAAATTAAATTTTTATGAGCAGTAAAAAAGTCGCATGGTTACCACACCTAATTTTTTAAATATAAATTAGCACCTAGTTAATTCTGCAATTTCGCCCCAATTTAACCGATATTGCAACTTGCCTCGAAAGTGAATTACTATGAATTTTCATTTACTTCTTACCTTTAGAACAAAAATGCCATATAATAAAAAATCTGGTGTGATACACGCACACAACTTCCTTTTACAGTGATCTTATAATTAGCCAAAAATATGATTTTAAATGTTTAAGCATTTGTCAAAAATTTTCAAAAATTACGAATTCTACAAAAACACAAAATAGAGCGTTAGTTCAAGAGATAAATTTTCTCTAGAATTTTAAGCTGAATTTAAAAATGTAATAATATACCGGGTATTCTATTTAAAATAGGAGTTAATAAAAAAAAATGGAAAAAAAAACAAAAGAAACCCATTTTAGAAGTATTCAACTGGAAAATTCCGTATCTCACATCAATACACATTAAAAATTTAATAAAAATGTAAAGCTTAAAAAAATCGTTAGAGCCGTTTTTGAAAAAATCCAAAAAAACTGAAAAATCACAAGAGTAAACACCTACTTCCAGTTATGCGATTTTCTTCAAAAGCTTGCTGTCGCATCTACATACTACACAAAACTTATATATGAAGTTTCAACTGCATACCTATTTTCGTTTTTGAGATATTCTGTTCACAGACAGACACACAAACAGACACACAGACAGACAGACACACAGACCAATGAAAAAAAATGTTTTTTGGATTCAGAAGACTTGAAAACTTCCTTTATTGTAAAAGGAAGTAAAAAAATTAATAATTGAGTGGCGAGATTAGTGAGGGCATTTCTGTATAGAATACTATTTTAAATAATCATATAATTAAGTGTTGGTCATCAACGAACACAAACCCAAATACCGTTAAATACCTATAAATCTGATGTGTTCATAACAAAAAACGAACTTTCAAACAGTTCTAAACGTCAAGTCAACCTTTTTAGGTAGGTATCTTATGAAATTAAACAAAAAAGTTGTCTTTAAGAAAAGTTTTACAGAAAATAAGAATTTTCCAGATAAATATAGTACAATAAGGTCGTCGACGAGAGTGGGAAGGTTTGAAAATTACGTATTTCTGAAAGTAATTGTACTTAATTAAAAACAAAAGATAACATTATTAAGTAGTCATATACCATTTTTTTTTAAATTATCTTGTGTAAATAATCTCTCCTACTCTCTCTCTATGCAGTCTTCAAGCCGGTGCGGTGGTCGCAATTCTGCATATTCAACGACGCAGCATATTATTCAACGGCATGATAGTAATTTCTTCGCTAAATTTTCAGCTCCCGATATTTTTCAGTTTATCAATAAAAACTTTTTTCTATAGGTAGCTATTTACAAGTTTTAGATAAACCCACCGCCTGGTGTTGTTTTCGAACAGAACGTTTTGGACTGCATCTCATAGTTGCTCTAATGCGATCAATGGTATCAGGAGTAACACTTTTGTTGAAGGCCTTACATTTAATATTTTTAGCTCAACCTGTTTCTACTCATTTGCGAAAAAAAGTTAGGGAATTAAAGCCCTCGGAAAAAAGTCACCAGAAAGAAAGTTACCGGAAAAAGAGTTCTTCGGAAAGAATGTCACGCGGAGAAAGTCACCGGAAATATAACCACTAAGTAGAAAGTTGTCAAAACATACAATAAAATTCGTCGCCGTGTCAATTATTTTAAAGAATCCCTTACATTCTTACTTTATTCGTCTAACAGACTAAGGAAGTATTCGTGAAAAAGCGCTCTCCCAGATTTCTTCAGATCTTCACAGTCCCCAGATGAAGAAATAGTATGTTATGGTACTAGTGTATAAGTACGCCTTTAAAGCACGTGCGACGGGTTTAAGAGCACGACGCAAAGAATGGAGATTTTAACGTCGCCGGTGCTTAATGGCACTTATACACGTGTATCATACGTTATTTTTTTACGATCTTAAGAGAAATATAAAAACTTAGTTCGGTGACACATTTTCCGTCACATTGTGTTAGATATTCTAGGTTATATTGACATTAAATTTACGGCAAAGCGTGTTTTAATATAACATTAAAACACGCCACCAATCGCAACGTGCGAAAAAGACCGAATTCGGGCGCTAATATTAAAGGTGCTACAAACGTCACTTTTGACACTAGAAGCTGTGAAAAAAGTTGTCATTTTGACACGATAGTAGAAAAAGTAATATTTTGCACTTAGCTTAGATTTTTACTCTTGACGAAGAAGGGCATATTTTGGACCCATCATATACAGGAACGCATTAACAAATCAAATTCTTGTTTCTCTTGATATTTAAAAACACAGTTTGAAAACCAGCGATAGAAGTTCAGACTAAAGTCCTTTAACAAATTTTATCTACGACAGTGTGTAAAATTGCCTTTTAGTTGGCAGTTTTAAGTTTGTAAAACGACTGTTTAATAACATGTTTTCATTAGTTTACGTCGTCAGTAGTTACGTGTTTAAAAGATTTCATTAGGCACGTTGTCAGTAGCAACGTGTTTTAAAATTTTTAAAACACGCAAAATTACGACCGGTTGCTGGTCATCCTAAGTTATATTAAAAAATATTTTTTATCGTAGATAAAATATTGTACGATACACATGCGTAAAGCATCTTTAGTCACTCGCGGGGCTTAAAACGCTCGCTTACTCGCGTTTTAATTCTGCCCCACTCGTGACTAAAGAGTAGCTTTACGCACCTGTATCGTAAATTACTATTTAACGCCCATTAAGCTAGTTCAATGCACCTGTACAGGGAGTTTAAAAAATACGTTCGGCAATTTTACCCACTTATACATCTCATCAATACAAGCAAAAAAGTCTTAATAAACATGGGTCTGGAAACTCTTCGTTTTCGAGATACAGAGCGTTAGTTTAAAAAAAAATCCGGCGGCTCTTAGAATAAATAATTTAAATCTAAGTACGCCAAAACATAATAGCATCAATAAACCTTAAAAGCTTCACTAAAATCGGCTGATGGGTTTTTGAGATATTGGAGCATTTTAGTTTTTATCTTAATAGGTTCAAAGGCGTGCAAAAATATGGGCTTTATGAAAACGAAGCGAGATACGAAAAAAAATCAAGAGCCAAATGTTGCATTCTAGTTGCTTTATTAAAAACATATATGAAAATTGAAAAAAATCTATTAAGCGTTATTTTTTTTCTGAAAAAACCTAATCGAAATGCCCCATGAGCAAGCTTCTGGAAGTACTGGATCAACTGTAAGATGTCCAAAAGATACCTCATACAGTTATAAACAAACTATAAAAATTTCATTAAAATCGCCCAAAGCGTTTTTTTGAAAACTTTTTACACCCTGTATCTCGGAAATAAAGCTTTTCCGGACCCATGTTTATTAGGACTTTTTTGTTTGGATTGATGAGATCTATAAGTGGGTTAAATATCCGAACGTATTTTTTAAACACTCTGTATACTGAAACCGCCAAAAAGTCAGCATCAAATTTTAATTTTTGGTAAAAAAAAACTTTTTATGACAATATTTTCTGCTTGTCTAAAAACCTAATTATCCCCTATCAGAAGTACCCAGTGATTTCTACTTAGCTAGAAAATAGCGTTTCTGAAAATTGTCAAAATCCAGAAAGTCTATTTTTCGAAAATTATCTACGATTTCAATCAGAATTTTGATCGTGTGTTGGTTTTAGTTAACTGAACAAGCTTAGGTCAGAAAGCAACCATTTTTATCTATCGCAAAAATTTAATTTTCAGATTTCGGAATACTTTCAAAATTAACTTAACTTCAAATTTAAAAATTCAAATATCTTTTGGGCGAAAACATTTATAATTGGTAAAAACAATAGAAAATATTAATTATTCCTTTAGATATTTTATTATTTACCAAAAAGTAATATTTTTGCATCATTTTTACGTTTTTGATGCAAGGAGAAATATTTTTCAATAATAATTAATATCTATTTAAATAGCTTCAAAAAACTCCAATCCCTCCTGGTTAATGAAATACTTTCACAAAAATCGTGTCAATATTCTTTATTCAGTTTACGTGTTCAGGTAGGCGGAATAAGAAGTGGCTGTGGATTGTTTTACTGTCAAATGAAATTACGTAATTGTTTTCGTGTTTGAGTTTTTAGGTTGACTTCTTTTGTGTTACCTACTTAAAGTAAAAAATACTTTCTTAACAAATATTTAAAAAAAAAATAAAGATTATTTTGTAAATGTTGAGGCGAAATTTTGTATTTACCTAAAAAATTACATTTAAAACAACCTTTTTCGTAAAATGTTATCTCTATCTTGGCAAATGAATGCATTTTTCGCAATTATTTAAACAAAAGTTAAGAATTTGACAGATAACGCAAGTTAGAAGACGACTTTTGTTTGGCTCATTTGTAAACGTTCTTCGACCGAGTGGTTATTTTCCAAAAAAAACTGTAATTAATTATTTTATCCCACTTGATGCCTTTTTGGGGATCATTGTGTATTTGAACACATGTATTAATTAGTATTAACGTGTTTCGAAAAATTTCACGATTTTTAAGGGCCATAGGCCCCAATATTTTTCAAAGAATACATTTAGATTAATAACGGTTTCTTTAATTATACTTACATACTAACATGTGAGCAAATGAAAACGGATTCAAGGTAGGCTTTGAAAAAATTAAGTCATGTGCTATATTATTTCTTATCTTTTTCATTGAAATATGACAGTCTGTTATTATCATAGTCCATATCCAACACAATGTGAATTAATAATCGACATATATTTCAATTTTCAAAGCTAAGCTTGATTTCATGTTCGTTTGCTCAGATGTTACTTATCATATTTCTATATTTTGTATAGCATTGCATTATATGGATACTAGAAAGAAATATATTTTATTATTATTATATTGTATGTAATATACGGGTTTATATAAATTCACGAAAAAACTACACGTGACATTGGTCATAAAATTCTGAGTCGAAAATCGTAATACTATGTAAACTACATTTTATGATTCATATATGTCAAAGCATCGCCAAGGAAAGTTGTTCAAAATGTAAAATTATGGGTCCATGCAAAATTTCAAAAATATCTACTGACTTATGAAACCGTGTTACCACAAAGTACTTCATCTAGCATAATCGGTTTTATAAAAGTAAGTTGATATTTCTTAAATTTTGCATGGAACCATAATTTTACATTTTGGACAACTTTCCTTGACGATGCTTTGACGTACTTGAAACAGAAAATGTAGTTCACCAGAATTTTATGACCAACATCGCTGCGTATGTAGTTCTTTCGCCAATTTATGCACACCCTGTATAGATGATAGAGGGTATATAATAAAATAAAATATTGTTATTGCACTACTTCTTCATTTTGATTTTCTTTCCGGTGACTCACTTTCCAATGGCTTTTTACCGGAAAATTTTTTCCGGTGACTTTCTTTCCGGTAACTTTTTTCCGGGTGACACTTTTTCCGGGTGCTTTAATTCCGTGACTTTTTTCCGGAAGTCAAATTTATGAAACCACTCCTTTATATGTAGTATGGGTATAGAGAATTCTTCAGTGACGAAGAGTCTCGAAATTAATTCGGAATTGCAGCTGCGCAGAAACTATATTTATTATTTTGGTAGTACAATTTAGTCACAAAATTACAATGTTCATCGAACCACTCACTGTTCCATGATTACTAAATGTCATACAATGACAGACAATTTGATACCTAAAACTTCCCCCTGTCGTGGACCGCCTTGTACAAATTTTTTTTTTACTATACTCCTTATGCATATGTGAAAAATAATCTAAATGGGCTAGATCAAAATCATGTTCCGCTACTTGGTCCTAATTTAACAAACTTCATATCCCTTAAGTTAAGCGAAATTCCGAGTCAGAAACTCGAAAAATAGGCACCCTGCAAGCATAAACGTTGTATTTTTCATTCATTAACTCATCAAGCTATTAAGGTCTATTGTGCGAAACAGCGATTTCTCGTCGAGTGCTCCGCAATGGGCAATCGCGCTTTGCGTCTTTCGCACAACGGCGACAAAGCGGCCCCGGAATTTACAAGACAGCAAAGCGCTGCCGAAAAGATCAAGTCATCGCCGAGCACCAATCCTCCAAAACTGCCGAATATTCCTTTCAGTTTAGATTTAGGGCAAAAAGTCGCGCCGACAGCCGCAGATAAAGGAGCTTATCGCATGTGCAAGCATTGTAAAGCCCTTAACGCAGTCTAATCTGCAAAACACAAACAATAACAGTGGAGCGGTGTGAAAGTGACATTATGTCTTTCGGCAACTGTGAAGTACGTTTGACATCTGCACAATGGTCGTACCCCGATGCGGTACTTTTACGCGCCGCACCAAAGCGCCGACATGCATTTTGGGCTCAATGGAGCCGCTCAGCCACAAGTAATTTGCTTTACTTACTGCCCGACAAAGATGCATGCGGTTTTGCCATTTCGCTGCCGATCTTTCCGTGGCCCCTTTGAGCTGGAGGGCCCTCAAAAATAACAATTAAGCACCGCTCAAACAGAGCAGATTTAATAAGAATTCCGAAGTTCGCTGTCAGTTTCGATGTTAAATCTATACGGCCCGGCACCCCGTCTCCAACATCGATTTTGTATCTTTTATACGCAGATGGGTGATTTAAAATTCCTCGCTCTTAATATCCGAGTGGACGAAGTAAATTAATTTTCAACTTCCGCAGATTGCTGTACTATCTCTTGGCGACTGCTTTTATACGCCAATATTGCTGATAGTTGTGAAATGTGTCACTTCTATGAACTTCAAATAGTACAATCAGAATGGATGAAGTCACATTATTTTTGTTAATGCTAATGAAATTTAGTAGCGTATACAGTCAGCTGCTAATTTATAGACAGAATATTATAAAAAAATAAGAGTTGACCATACGACCAAAATAAAAAAAAGTTCCCGTAAAGGTGTGTCAGAAATCCATTAATTAGAGGTAACAGCCGTCAAAGTTAATATTTTCTCCAACCACACGAATACGACGCCATATTGTCGAATAATTTTGTGTAAAAAGTAAGCCATTTCCGGATATTCACCAATTATCTTGTCAACTGTATACTTTTCCATTCATATTTGCACTAATACAAAAATAGACACAAGATAGGGTTGTACTTACAAGGTAAATTTTGAATAAAAAACAAACGCTTCCTCAATATTCGGCAATCGCGGTCGTTGTTGTTTATTTTCTCCGTATAGTGATTGTTTGCGGCATGAATGTTCTACAATGTTGCCTACAATGTTTGATTCTAAATAATAAGTCATTACCGAATTTGTGAGTAGTTGTAAAAAAAATAGTGTGTTTCATTCCCACAAAAATGCGTTTTCGTGACTGGTAAGATTCTTACTTGTCCCGAAATCATGCATTTTTTTGTACTAATGAAACAAATAACTATGTCTGTATGTTTCACAAATATTAACCAAATTTTTACAATATGCTTTACATACATAGAAGAATTTCACACTTATCATTTAACTGTTACTGGTAGTTAACCTAAAATGGAAGTTTTATTTTTATTATTACATTTTTAGTAAAACTTATTTCAGAATAATCACCATTTAATTGAATTAATAAATAATCATTTCTAAAATTTCGGGACAAAATTACGAAAATGGAGGGCATGAGGTAAAATTGAGGGAGGTAAAATTTTTTATTTATTTCTAACTTGTAAACATCAATTTATCAAGTCACTGTATTAATCAAGAAAGTTTATTTTAACAAGTTACTAGCTTGTAAAATCTTTACAAGTTAACTGTCAGTTTTTCAAGCGTGCTCATAGATAAATGATAGCGTGCAAAGCCAGAGTTGTCTTCCTTAGTATGTGTCATATTGATGAATTTTGCTTTTGACAGTTTGACATTTTGAATAAATGGTAAATTTCTAGTTATTTACAAGTGAGGAACAAATAAAATATTCAACAATACACTCAAGGTAACAGGTTTTACTGGCTCAAGAAGGTGAGTGGCGAGCCGCAGGCGAGCCAGTCATATCCTTCTATTCGCCAGTAAAAACTATCTTACCAAGCTAGTAATGTTAAATGCTATAATTTGTTCGTAGTTAATTTTACAAATTCTAGAACCTAAACACTAAAAAAACACATTAACTGTTATTCGCAAAGAAAGCAAATAATAAAAAAAAACACTAATACGAAGCTTTAATAAAAATGCTAATTTCACAGTATGACGTTATCGTTATTGATATATTAAACACTACTTCTACCATAAATTAACATTTGCATTTGTTGCTACTACAGTAGCAATAGTTTCATTGGGATTCTTGTATCAATCATATTTCTTGGACCTTTGTATTTCGTTTAAATTCTTCTTATACAGGGTGTTTCAGAACTATGGGATCAAACTACTAGGGGTTTTCAGTGCAACGGAAGAAGACATTTGAAACCCATGTCGGGAAATGTC
The DNA here is from genome assembly GCA_940337035.1 of Agriotes lineatus. Lineage (NCBI taxonomy): Eukaryota > Metazoa > Arthropoda > Insecta > Coleoptera > Elateridae > Agriotes > Agriotes lineatus. The sequence continues at coordinate 111,593 of CALNHX010001242.1, read as the reverse complement.
TCCCTGGGGCAGGGGCGTATCCAGCTCAAAACGGAAGGGGGGTCAACTTTCTGAATCAACCTCTTTCATGGAAGAGGGGGTCTATGGGGGGGAGGTCCATGGGGGGGGGGAGGTGCCATGCAATAATATACAATTAATAAAAAGAAGAATAGTCAACACCATTCATTTAAAAAAATAGTTTTTGAACAATAGAGAGAGATGCACATTTTCTTCAAACTACACCTTCCACTAATTGCTCCTTGTTTGCGAAAACACATTGACGATAATACTTAGCATGGCAAACCCATTTAACCTATTTGCACCAATAGTGCTTCTTAGCGATGTTCTTATTTGATAAGGGAGCTAAATGAACGCTCTATAGTACTTGTTGTACAGGGTTGTAAAGGCAATATCAATAGCGCCTTTCCAAATTGTAAAAAGTTGTAGGTACAAGACCTACTTTCATTTCATTTCTCCAAAGAAACATCTCTCATGTTACTCGGATGGAAATGTGTCAATAAAAATGCAGGCAATTTGTCTGCAGAAAATCTGACTTCTAAAGATTATATGATGGAATCTAAGTAAGGAATTATTAAAGACCTCCAAAAGTCAGATGGATTTTCGGCTGAAGGGTTGCTTCTATACTTTTGCCGACCAGAACGAGAGTGTCGGTTATATCAACATTCAAATGCTTTGCAATGGCGCCTGCTTCTTTCAAAACGGCAGCTGTGAGATTCTCCGTATCTTTCCGATGATCTCTTAGCACGTCGAGAGTAGTTTCAATGTGCTGGTGCCTTTGACTATGTTAAGTATTTTCAATTGAAGTGTATTTGCTACGAATTGCAGTATAGCGGAATACGTCGCAATTAATGCTACTGACACAACAAATTAAGATATGCATGCCACTGCATGCATTTGATATGCATTTTTTCTTATTGCTTCATTTCCCTGTTCAGCTAATGTCTTTACTGCATCAACAACATCAATGAAGTGACCCTTAAAAACAGGGATGTTCGTGTACTTCTCTGATCATCACATAATTTGGGAATGTTAACAATAAGCTTGCGTTGTAAAACGGACTCGCGAAAAAATATGATTACCTTCTTGATAAGTTCTATCACTGGTCGAATTTCTGGGATAACGTTTAAGTCGTTCACAAGAAGGTTTAGCTTGTGGGAGTAGCAATGGAAGTAGAAGGCTTTTTGTGCTTTTGCCTCAGAAGCGCCTGCAAACCTCTTTCTTTCCTAGACATGGTGGAACATCCGTCGAAGCCTAACCCCAAGCACTCCTCAGGGTCAAGTGTTTTAAGTTTGTCACAAAATCTTCTATGGCTTTGGAATTACTTATGAAATTAAGTCCTTCATGCTCTACAAAGCCTACACATTCTTCTTCGATTTCGTTATTTTTTTTCTATGTAATATAAAATTTTATCCACCTTGGAAGGGGGGGGGGGGCAGCTGCCCTTCCTTAGCCTCCCCTGGATACGCCCTTGCCCTGGGGTACTGGGACTCTATGACACGTTAAGACAGATTAAAACATTTGAATGCATTGCAGCTTGTTGCTCCATATGCCAGATGCATATCCGCCAATTCTTGATTGGTGAAGTTCATAAGAACGGATGAATTGTTACAAACTTGCTGTACGTTATCGTTCAGATTTGAGTAATTGAAACATTTTGTTTTTAAACTGTCTTAACGTGTCATAGAGTCCCAGTGCCCCAGGAGACATTTCCGGACATGGGTCTCTATAGTCAAATGTCTTCTACCGTCGCACTGAATACCCCTTAGTAGTTGTATGTATTCAACAAGAATGTTTGTATTTGTTGAAATGACAATCCTGACATAATCTTAAACTGACAGATATAAAATTCCAATGTGACTTTTACTACCACGACTGCCAACAAAATTTTTTGACAAAATGATTCCACAGCCCTCTAGACGTTGAAAGTTTTCGATCATACTGTAGTAAACAATCTTTTGAGAGTGTACTAACTATTGTAACAACAAATTGCTTTGAATCAGAAAACGTTGAAGATATTTTTATAGAAATTGTTATATATTATAAAGATATACTATGTGCAGTACTTTATCTTCCTCTTACATCAAAACCAGAGCTCTTTATACAGCACACCCAGTATGTACAACTACAATACAACAGTTATTGTGGTGATTACAATTTACCACAAACAAATTGGTTCAAGGAGAAGAACAAAATTATTCCATCTTGATCAAATATAGGAAATCACAATAATGTTATTCTTGACTTAGTGTTTTCTCATATTGGAAATAGTATGCAAATTAAAATATTGCAATTTATAACACTACAAGAGCTGCATCATCATCCTCCACTGCTGCTAACGATAAAAGAAACAGTTCACAAAAAATAAGAAATAGGGATCTTACTGATTGATATTACGATTACTGAATGAAGAAGAAACAACAGACCGCATTACAGAATCTTTCTATAAAGAGTTATATAGAATAATTGATCATCTAGCCCAAAGAATACAAAAAAAAAACCTAAGAAACTATTTTATTTGGGTTTCTTAAAATTACATATATTTTATTATACAAAAAAGCTTACAAAAGTTTAGGAAGTACAGACAACAGTAAATGCGCTAAGATACCAGACGATTTTCAACCTACATGGCCTTCTAATATTGCATCAGTGTCAGAAATTGAAATAACCGAAGTTGGAATAAAAAATAAACTTAAAGAATTGAATATAAATGAACGAGCAGGAACACACACAATTAAATATAAAGTACTAAAATCTTGCAATTAATAAAAAAAAACCCGCTATCAATTTTCCTTATATATTCACGGGACATTTTTCGCAACAATGGAAACGAGCCATTATTACATCAGTATTTAAAGATGGAGAAAAGGGCAACATTAAGAACTACAGGTTTTATAACAATGAACGCTATATTAAAGTCTTCCAAAATATAATCGTAGATCAGATAGCAGAAACAGTCAAACAAGTTATTCCTCAAAACCAAAATCTATTAAAGTGGTGTTACTTGTACATCACAAATAGAATACAACTGTAAGAATAAGCAATAAACTATTCAAGCAAATAAAGTGTTTTGCAGGAGTCACCCAATTATCAAATACTACAGAAAATGTAGAAATCGATTACCAAAATAGATGAGTATTAACAAGTATTACAAGAAGACCTAGATACTTTACTTGAATGCTGTAATACAAATAAACTTCTAATAAGTGCTAAAAGATTACATTTTACCGCTCAAAACAACTTTTCGAAAGGAATTATAATTTAGACGGAGTTATATTAGAAAGTGTTAATAAAATTAGTAGCCTTGGGATAAGATTTAAGAGTGACAAGCCATTTAGAAGTCATACAGATCATAGAAAGGTGAAAAGGATGCTAGAATTTATGATTAGACAAAGAATGTTAATAATCCTGAATTAGTTTTATAGTTCAGCCTAGTAAGATCCATACTGGAGCATGGTTCACCAATCTGATATCGATACCAAATTACATACAAAGAACGTCTAGAAAAAATACAACAAAAGTCAAGTACTATATCTTCAGGAAAACACTAAGAAAAGAAGATACCTGTATATAGTGTGGAGTAACGTGTAACTTATTGACGTTAAATCATAGATACGTGCTTAATAATATTTTATTTATGTTTAAACACATCAGAAATTATATTGACTGTCCCCACTACTTGCACAATTGCAATTTCGAATACCAACAAAAAATAGGCAAACAGCGTTATTATTTATGAAATTCCACGAAGTGAATTATGCGTTAAACGGTTCGTTACTGGACCAAACAATTAAATATAGACTTATTATAGCTGTCACTAATTAAAATATAAGTTAAGTAAAGTAATTTCTTTTCGGTGTAGCAGATCAGAAATATTGATATTATCCGTTACCTTTTATTGTGTATTATTGTTTTTTTGTAATTAAAATTCGTATGCTTTAATTTTCCATATACTATTTTCAGTATTGCAGATTGGCAATATTTATATTCACCGTATTTTTTTACTTTTTGTTGATTATCTTAATTATTACACAGACGTTGGCAGAAAATACCTGATTTATCCCAAATAATTACCATTTTTTTGACAAATGCTATCGAACTTGAAAAGCAAAGCATGGCATATTTAAAAATTCCCAAGCTTTAAATTAGTGTTTTAAAATCAAAATCGCATCTTGAATGTTATTATTGATCATTTGATGCGTAATAATTTTATCTTTCCATTGATACCACTACCTTCCCTGTAAGTTGAATTGGCAAGCAGGAATCGGAAAAAACGTTCAATACAATGTTAATCGCCTATGTTCGACTTTGAGAACGGACACCCGGTATAAGTTTATTTATTTTAATGGTATTCGTCAGTTCTCTGCCCACTCCCAATCTTTGTAAAATTTTGTTTTTAATCACTTGCTCTGTCCAGCTGATTATCAGAATTCATCGGAACACCCACATTTCAAATGCTTCTTTGTGATGCCCTGTTTTAATTAGCATTCTCATCTTTATTTTGAAGTAGTGATAGGCATCACCGGACAATTTTCATTACCGAATTATTTGCATTCGAATGATATTAATAACCGAATGATTATTTGAATAATCATTCGAATAAGTTTTGCCTCTCGATTCGTTTCGATTAAGTCAGCCGGTTTGCCGGTTGGCGGTTCACCGTCATCTGCATCGACATCGGTTCACCGTCATCTGCATCGACATCGGTTCACCGTCATCTGTATCGACATCGTAACTTGCAGATAGCAGAGTAACCAAAACCTAATATGTACGGTCGGCGCTTTAGAAATCGGGACACGTAATATGTTCTTCTAGTCTTTGGAGTATTCTTGCTCCGGTTACTTCATTAATGTGAGATGGCATTTCATAATTGACAAACAATAAACAATCTGACGTAACAATTAAAACCATAATAACTGTAAAAACCCAGTTTATACACTTAAAAAATACATGCAAAATATATCATAATAGTGTGTAGTGCCCGATTTCTAAGGCGCCGACCGTACATTATGTGTTATGTATTGGAAATTAAGAAGTGTAGAAAGAACTGCTTGCTAATCGCAATAAGAACAGGGGTAAACGTTTATCTTTATCTATCGGGCGGGTTAAAGGCGCCGCCTCTTGTATTGAAACTTTGGAGATGTAAGCAAATAGAAAATTGTTTTATAGCTTGATGCGTTTGCAGTTTTTAGGCGTTCAGGTTTCAGGTCCCCAGAATTTGATGATTTGATGTTTTTTATGATAGGAGGTAGCACGCGATAACCAAATGCTGTTTTCAGTACAGCCTGCTTTGTTTATGAGTTATGACGTATTTATATTTACAGAATTTTGAGCACTGCGTAGGTCGCTGAGATATGGCAAGTAGTACCTTTCAATAGAGGTTTTATATTCAAAGCGTAGTACGTATCAGCATGAGGTTATTTTTCATTTGAATACTTGGAACGAAAACCGAGTTACATAGGTTATTTCAATAACCGGATAACCGGTTATTTTTCATTCGAATAATCCCATCACTATTTTGAAGTACTCCCATCCAAGTACTGACCAGAAAGAGCGTTGCTTAACTCTACTGATCGAACGTGAACGCTTGTTCAAGATACACCACCCGGGACCTATTTCATGTACATCAACAGCTGGTCCACTTGGTGACTAAGCTGAACTTCGCCTGCAAATAAAAATTTTGTTTATATGCATTTATTATTATTTATGAACTCATAAAGACGCAATTATTATTATTAGACGGCATTAATTGACAGCACGAAAAATAACAATAACTTTAAACCAGGGTCGTAACTAAGCAAAATGTTACTGTAGGCAAACCAACATTTGCATTAGCAGCCGAGCGGATTTACCGATTTAAAGTAAGTGCTGTTATGTGAAAGATCAGTAGGCATCGGACACTTACTAATTCTATACGGGTTGTAACAATAGTGGAAGTTGAAGGTGCCAGGGAGACGGCCACCCCCGGTCAGTACAATTATTGTTATCATTATGCAATTTAGTAATTTTTTCTTCTTTTTCAACTGCCTGCCACCGTCAATGGGCCAAGGAAGACTTACACTTGCACTGTTTGCATCCCAACACCGCATTGTGGTAATGGGTGAGTCGCGTCCCCCACTTTGATAAATTTTAAAAGCATCAGAATTTGAATTTTAACATAACACAAAAAAGCGCCTAACACAAAATAAAATATAAGTAAAATTAGATAAAAAGACAAAACTATAAAACAATAATTCTAATAACGGGAGTACATATTATATTATGAATACAAGAAAACATATATTATTTCCTTATATACAGTGTGGTCCATTAAGTGTGCAACAAATGGGACATTTTTTTATTAGTTGTAAATCCGAAATTTAAATACCGCTAAAAGTTAGTGCATGTTCGATAACCATATCAGATGCCCTTAGAATGGCTTCAACTCAAACAATATACAGGGCAGGACCAAAAATATGTAATTCGTTCAAGAATAAAGTTACCTTATTTCAAAAAATATAGCAAAATTTTATTGAGAAAAGTTGCTTAGAATCAAAAGTTATGCTCAAATACAAAGTCACGGCCTCCTATTGGAATTTTGATACTTTTTCTGTAAAATTTTGTATTATCCCCCTATGATACATATTTTTATTATTCTGATTTTATTAAGAGTTTTTCATATGTAAATTATTATTACTAAAGCATTTGCCTTGTTAAAAAAAATATTTGCCAAATTCTAAAGTTCTGTTAAATATCGTTGCAACAAACATGAAGTGGACGCTTACCTAAAAAAATATAAATCCAAGTAAATTTTACAAATACGCTTCAAGTTGCTAAAAGTTATTTAAAAGGGATGTGGTTGTGGCTACTTTAAATACATATAAAATCAAAATAATAAAAATATGTATCATACGGGGGTAATACAAAATTTTCCAAAAAAGAATCAAATTCGAATAGGAGGCCGTGACTTTGTATTTGAGCATAACTTTTAATTCTAAACAACTTTTCTCAATAAAATTTTGCTATATTTTTTTAAATAAGGTAACTTTGTTCTTGAACGAATTTCATATTTTTTGTCCTGCCCTGTATATTGTTTGACTTGAAGCCATTCTAAGGGCATCTGATATGGTTGTCGAACATGCACTAACTTTTGGCAATATTTAAATTTCGATTGTACAACTAATAAAAAAATTTCCCATTTGTTGCACACTTAATGGACCACACTGTATAATATAGCATCGGGCGGCAAAGACGGAAAATCGATTTGTAAGGGTGTGGTTAAACGTAGCGTTTGGGCGCATTCAGCAAGCCAGTAATAAACCTTCTTTATTATTAGATGAAATATACTTCTGCTCGTAGTTTTAAAAAACACAACCAATAGGCATAATAAATAACTGTTTTTTGCGATAATATCCCTATTAAAAGTAATGAAAAGTTTGTTTACAAAAACCGGAAAATAGTAAACCGTTGAATAAAGCCTTGGTACTTTTACCGGTTTAACATGGCCGGTAGTGTTGTGCTTTATTATAAAGGTATGATGCGTGTTCGGCCTGCGTGACTGCATGTCTGCGTCTGTCACGTTTTTATTGTTGCCGGTCGGGCGCAGTTTGTTCGCATTGCTTGTCCGCGCATAAGGCGTCTACCTACAAATCATATTGCCCCTAGGAACACGGGTTCGTATCCCACCGAATGAGATTTTTCTTTTTCTTTGTGAATTAATGTAATTCGCATTACTAAGCTTTTTCTTTTACTATTTCAGTGTTATTAGAAACACACAAAAATAATGGGAATTCGAATAAAAAACATAAAACGCAATTCTAAATAATAAGTTCACATGATTATGCGTAGTATCATATGCACACAAAACATAAATAATAATAATACTTAAAGGTACTTTTCGTACCTGTCATCTAACCTTAAAAGTTTAATGTATTGGTATTTATTTTAGCTACAAGTTTTTCTTCCTTTTTTTGTTGCAAATTTTTAAATATATTGTTCAATAAAGATAATTTGTAAGAGGTCTCTCTATTGATTTTAAGTCTGTGTGAGAGACCCTGTCTTGACAAATAATTGACTTTAGAAACTTCGTAATTTGACACGTGTGGGGACCATGATAGCTTATTGTCTATAATCAAACCCAAAAATTTTACAGACTCAGCTGCTTCAATTATGCCGTTATTTGTATTTAAAATATTCTTTTCATTACTTCTTGGAGAAGTGAATGTTATATTAGCAGTCTTTTGGCAGTTTAATATTAATTTATTATCTGTAAACCATTGACAAATTTGATCTACAATATTGGATATATTTTCAAGCATATCATTTTTATTATCTTTTTTAATTAACAATGTTGTATCATCAGCAAATAAAGTAAACGAGGAGTCCAAAAAATTAAAAGGTAAATCATTAATGTAGATGATAAATAACAATGGCCCTAATATACTGCCTTGAGGCACTCCACATTTAATAAGTTTCAAATCCGAATAAAATGATTGAATTATTCCTGAACCGTTCTTGTATCGCATTTCGACCATTTGTTTTCTATTATTTAAATAAGATTTGAACCATTCATAAGCAACACCTCTTATACCATAAAAGTCAAGTTTTTCTAACAACAAATCGTGATTTATACAGTCAAATGCCTTGGATAGATCAAAAAAAATTCCGATTATATAACTGTTATCTTCCAATGCATCAGTTACTTGTTCAATAAAAGAAAAAATTGCTTGAATTGTATTTCGATTTTTTCTAAAACCAAATTGAAAACTATTTAAAATTTGTTTTGAATCTAAATACTGTTGTAATCTGTTATACATTAATTTTTCGAAAATTTTTGAAATATTTGATAACAACGAGATCGGCCTATAATTACTAATTTCAGTTTTATTTCCTTTTTTAAAGAGCGGTTTAATTATTGATTTTTTTAATTCGGAGGGAAATATTCCCGAACCAAAAGAACAGTTTATGATGTTAGTTAGTGGGGCAACTATTACACCTAAAACTCGTTTTATGACAGATGAAGGAATATTGTCTGGGCCAGAGGATTTTTTGTTTGCAAGATTATTAATTATAGATGCAACTTCATTTTCTAGTACTGGGTTAACGAAAAATGATGACCCATTCTTATTTTCTATTGCATTTAAATAGTAACTTGAATCATGCTGTTGTTGTAAGGAATTTGTTAAATTAGAAGCAATGTTTACAAAATAATTATTGAATATATTTGCAATAGAAACAGGATTTGTAATGTTTTTGTCTTCCACCCTAATTTCAGTACACTCATTTTGCTTGCATGAACGTTTACCGGTTTCCTCCTTTACAATATTCCACATAGTTTTGGCAGTGTTATTAGAGTTTAGAATTTTATTTTTCAAATATAGTTGCTTAGATAGCAAAACCGTATTTCTAAATATTTTAATGTAGGAATTTACATAATTATGAAAATTTGGGTCATTACTATATTTTTTGTACTTTAATAGATCTCTTTTGGTTCTGCTTGACTTTTTGATACCCTTTGTTATCCAAAGCTTTTTTTGACATACATTGCGTTTAACTATACGCATGGGAAATGCATTTTCAAAACAATTCAGGAACAAAATATAAAATTTATGCATTTTATCATCCACACTTACTGCTTTAAAAACAGGATCCCAATCTACACAAGACATGAGTGTGTTAAATTTTGAAAATGATTTTTCGTTAAAACTTCGGCATTGTTCAGATATTATAGGAATAGAGTTGCAGAAATAATTATCAATTTTTATTATTTGTTGACAGTGATCAGATAAATTTAAATCAATAACTGATGATATAACATCTTCGTCACTTAAGTTCGTAAATATATTATCGATTAATGTTGATGAATATTTAGTTATTCTAGTACTTACAGAGATGTGTGGTTGTAGATTAAAAATTGCCATGCTGCTCAAAAATTCCGTTTTTTTAACATTCTCTACGTGAAGATTAATATTGAAATCGCCACACACTATCACATCCAAACCACATGTCGACACTTCTTCAAGGAGTTGAACCAAACTATCCATAAAAATATAAAAGTCACTGTCCGGAGTTCTGTAGATTACTATAATAATAGTTTTTGAATTTTTTATTGCCGTATACTCAAAATGTTTTTCTATTATTGGCACACTACACTGTAAATTTTGATAACGCAAATTATTTCGAACTAAAATTAAAACTCCACCTTTAGCTAATACTTTTCTACAATAATACGACGGTATGTAATAATTACTTATATTAATTAAATTAATTTCATCTTCCATTAGATGATGTTCGGAAACACAAACAATATCCAGCACCGAATTTAAGTCAGATTCCACATTGTTTAATGCAACTTCAAGATCTAAAGTTTTATTTCTAATAGACTGTATATTAAGATGCATTAGACAAAAAGAATTTCCGCCACTTTCCTTATCCTACTTCTTGCTCCTTCTAGTTTGAACACCCACTGCTTCCTGTTGATCATCTGATTGGGACTGTTTAATCATATTTCCAGTATCAGTTGGGTTGATAGTACTGTCCTGATAATTAGCTGCTTGGATTTTATTGTCGATAACAATTACTTTATTTTGTAATTCCTCTAACTTCCAAGGTTTTCCATCGATAAATAGTTTATTGTATTTAAGGAAAGCGTAATGACCATCTTCTCTAGCTTTAACAAGAAATGGTTTTAACTTATTTCTGATGTCTTTAACGTTTTGGGAGTAATCTTCAGAAAGTGCAAAATTGGTTTTCTTCAATTTAGGAGCTGCTTTTAGTAATTGGTTTTTAGTTTTAAAGTTATTGAATTTGATTATTACTGGTCTATTAGATCCCCGAAAGTTTTTACCCAGTCTGTGAGATCTTTCAATTTCCTGGGGTTTTATATCGACCTCGAGATACTTTTTAATAAATTCCACAGCTTTTTCTTCCGTTGAATCCCAGTTTTCATTATTATCATCTTTAATTCCATAAATAATTAAATTATTTCTCCTTGACTGGTTTTCCATGTGGTCTAGTTTATCCTCCAGCTGCTTAATCTTAGTTTTCAAGGTTTCGTTTTCTTTCAGAATGTTACCCATTGATTCTGTTAACAAATTTATACTTTCATTCGTTTTATCAGTTTTAGCGTGTAATTCATTGATGCTTTCAATAATTTTATTTAATTTTTCTTCCATTTTTCTATAAATTTTAGACAATTTTATGCACAGTAATATTCCAATAAATTTTCGGCGTTCTGCACTGCACTTGTTAACAGCACGAGAGACCACACTGGAATGTAATGTGTCGACCAGATTGGGAGCAAGTCCCATGATTACCTATATTATTTAGGGTAAAATCTTTAATATTACAAATTAATTTGTCCGAAAAATTGCCCACTCCTTGATTTGTTTTTGTACCAGAAATATTTTTTCCCATTGCCATTTTGGCGCCCCTGGTCGCTTGCACCTGTAGGCGCGGGCCTACTCTGCCTATACCTAGTTACGGCACTGCTTTAAACCATCGTAACTTTCATCCCCCTAAAGGGGTTACACAGGCCTAGATATTGGGAACTCGATTAATATATTAGATATTCTAGTTGTAAACCTTTTTCGTCATATAAGTCATCGGTTCCCATTTTTTCCTTATAGCACCATTTTTAGTTTTATTTCCACTGTAATATTGAAACTACTTTGATTAATATCAGATTGCTTTTGGCATAAACTATGAAGGTTTTCGAATTAGTTTTACTTATGTCTTTAAATGTTTTAATACAGTGTTCTATATACAAATTTATAAAGCTACTTAAGTACAATTGCTAAGTATAAAAGAAAGTTATATATTATTTTAGAACACTCTGTAGACTAAAAAGTCATACTTTGTATATCTATAATTCTGAAAACAAAATTATTTATTATCATAAATTTGCATATATTCAGAACAAGAACTTATTGTACATATAGGCACGTGTAAGGGGTTAAAAATCAGTTTTTTATCCTATAATTAATAATTGTTTGGCATATTGCAGAACCAATCGCTATTCTGAGCACATGTCCAAATAAAGGCTTTGAGAATTTTATCTCTTTTGATGCAAACGTCTAGAAGCAGGTTTAGGTGATAATACGTGTTTAATATACAGAAATCTTAGCAGTGGGCTCGAAACTCACTAGGCGACATTTTAAAAATTAATTGTAGTAAGTAACCCAGATTGATATAACTAGGAACGCTGTAGGCATAGTTCACATAGTTCACTGCGAAATTTACATAGAAAAAGTTTATAAAACTCAAACTTTTAAAATTTAACTATATTGCTTTAGAGAGAAGAACTTATTGTAGCAATTATAGCTTTATTGCTTTTCTCATTGAGTTTAGCTTCGGAATTATTTTAATAGCGTGTGAAAGCAGCAGCAACATCGAAGTCTGATTGAAGCTGCATAGATGAAATTCTTAAGTAACTTGACAGGCTCTGTATTACTCCATAACAAAAGGCAGGAGGAGACATGTCAAGAATTAGATATTTTTGAGTTAACTAGCAGAATAGACCAATACTGAAATAACTGGTTGGAACAGTTACAGGAATGGACGATTGTCGTATCCTCAAACAACTTTTACAATATAGGCCACGAGGGAAGAGAAGGTTAGGACGGAGCAGTTTACACAAGACCGGAACAAACTAACTAGGTTTATTCCTGGAACCTTAAGATGATGAGTATGTGAAAGTCCAAGCAATTTAACTCTGAACTTTTTGTTTTGCTTTTAAACCTGCTTCTAAATGGAATATAATAACACATATCTAATTGTGAGTTTTCCACATTAGATATATAGTTTTTGCATAATTAAGTGCGGTTGTTTAGTAATGAAAGTTTATCTTACTGAGTGTGTAAAGAATTGCGCCAGTCCCATCGAGAAACCTTGTGTTTCGTTCCAGCATGTTTCTCTATAGGGTGATCAGAAACATTTTTGAATTAAACCGGTTATGTTAAATAAAATCAACGTCTTACATTAAGAAACGAAGTAGCTGTGACGTTTTGCTCGAGTTTGTCGCAGATTCTACAATTCCGAACGTCATCATGCATTTTAGTAACCTTCTGATCTACGAGCGACGTGTCTTTGCCTTTAAATTCCCCATGCGCAGTTTCGAGGTGGGAAGAGTTCTTTGGCCTCCATTTTCCTTTTCAAAAATCTTGAAAACTCCTACTTTAAACATGGAACCTATACGACAGGATGCAGAGTTTAGGTGAGCCTGGCGAAATAGTCGATAATCAGTCCGACTTGGTCTGGTTGGTTTAGGTTTTCGCTGCTCCCATCTGTGTCTTATAGAATGTGGTAGCTTCCTGAATGGAAGATTTCTTCTGACCGAATGCGATATAAGGTAGGATCCGTTTTATAAATTTTCAACTACGTTAACGCTCTATAGGATTCGTTTCCCCTGTGTTTGTACCTTTTATCTTTTATTCTATTTTGCGTGTTTATTTGTCATCTTTTTCACTCTTCCCCTCACTATGTTTTTTCCATCTGGTTGATGTGTTTGCAAACCTTCGTTATCTCTAAGATATATTCACGTAAGTGTCCTCACCTGAATATATCGAAGCCCTAATAGTTTATGTCAAGGATGAGTGAAATAGCGACACACGCCCGCTGAACGAAGAATTCGGCACGTTGCAACCGCGATTCCATCAGGTTGTCCTCAGCATGCTGCGTATCCACTATGGTCAAACCTTCCGATTACCCCAATGTTCTAGATGCCTAGTAACACACCGCGCGCTTCCAAGGGAAATCCCTGGTTTTCCGAATTACGACCTTCAGAGAAATTACTTGACGTGGATCTAAAGTGATATATTTTATTTATAGGCAAAATGCGACCATTAGTCGTTTCTTGATTAAACATTATATTTATATCAAGTGTGCTATTAGTGGAAGATCACTAGACGTTTTCGATTTTCTATAAAATTTTCATTTGTAGAAAAGACAGTAACTGCCAGTCTTATAAAGGCCACTAATCTGACGTTAACTTTAATTCGCTGTTAAAATAAACAAAAGCGCATCAAAACGTCAGTGCTTATGACATTTTATTCATTAGTAAACAAATTTTGATGCGTTTTTGTTTAGTTTAACAGCGAATTAAAGTTAACGTCAGATTAGTGGCGTTTATAAGACCGGCAGTAAATGTGTTAATCTAATTATAAACAGTCAGATGCGTTATGCACCACTTATAGCAAAACTTCTGTGTTGAAAGCTACCGATAATATTTATTATTAATTCTTTATATGAAATAGTTGCATTGGAGGTTAGATTTTCAACGACCGTATCCGCAAGTCAACTTCTTTTTCTTTTTCCTCTTAATAAAGGCTGAGGTTTTGTTAGTAACCACACAAAGTGTGGTTTTACAAGTAATTTTTGTTCGAGTACTAATTGATGTTCTTTATTAAGGACCTTTATTACTTCGCTCGATCGGTACCTTAAGCTTGCACCAAGTAAAATTTTTATGCTTGCATGTTCCTGTGTACTATTCGTAAAAAAAATTTATTATATTGTTGCATGGCCATTAAGATGCCCTTATGATAATAAATCTATCAATAATCCCGCAAACGAGACAATGAAGATAAACCAACCCCCAGTTGGTATAAATAAGAGTGTGGGAAGAAGCTTCATTCAGTATTCAGTTTGTACTCGCTTTTTTGTCATTGTATCAGGAGTGAACTTAGATGGTTTGTGCATCTATTGTGAAACTGTTAGTTGCATAATAAATAATTAGTTCAACTACTTGTGTTATTGAATTCGGGTAGCTAGCCTACAGTCCTTGTTAGTGAGTGATTCAATTCACTAATTCAGTTGTGAATTAACGTCAAGTTTTAGTTGTGTGCACGGGTAGCTGGCCTACATCCTTCCGCCGAAGGTTCTGCTCAACTTCCACGAAGACTACCCTAGGAGTACGGAGCCTCTCTGTAAAAGCTGCCCTAGTGTCAGAAAGTTCCTGCAATCCGTGTTGGTTAGTCACTTCCTGGGTATCCTACAATATTACCTTGTATGTTAATGAATTATATTCTGGGTTTGTTTGTCGTTCACGAACCCAGCGTTATTTATATCTTTCGGTGTTATTAATATATATCTGTGTTTTCTTTTCGTTGTATCGTTGACGTTTGACGTTAGCCGTTGTTATTTTTTCTGTTTGAATAATCGTTGTCTCCATATAGCCCGTCTTTTGTCATAGCTTATCTATTTCGCGAGATTTGGCGGAGCATATTACGGTAGGTTATTAAACCTGGTGCTCTTATCTGTTACATATTATTGCACACACAATTAAGTGAATTTATTTACGTATATTTTCATGCCCATGACCAGTATTCGAGTTAGATTTTGAGATTTAAAATTGGAGTTGAGCTATGTAATAAACAAATATATGCTAGTGCACTGAGATTGCTCGCTATATTACTTTTTGTTACGATTTATATTTCAAGTTAGTGTGAGTGTAATACGTGCTATATATAAAATATGGGAAGCTTTGGTAACGGGTGTCCCGCGGTAAATTTCATTTTTAAACTTGAAATAAATTTTTTATTTCTTTAAGTATTTTATTGAAAAAAATTGCAAACTAAGCCTCAATCTTTGGGAAATTATTTGTGAAACAGCACATCCGCCAAATGACGCCCCTCACGTCGTACCACTTCTTCCAAACAAACTTGAAAATTGCGCATCACACGCATAAGCATAGCACGTGTAATTCCACGAATTTCTCGGGTGATGTTCCGCTTTAACACATCCACAGTGGGTGATGCATACTCGTAGACTTTTGATTTGAGACCGGGGGGGGGGGGGGGGGGATTTAGAGTCCTTCTCTTAGAAATGATGCTATTCGGGAAAAGTTGGCGAAGCCATTACGATATTCGCGGTATGAGGAGTAGCCCTATCTTGCATAAATCAGATATCTGGACCTCTGTTAAACATTATCCGACGACGAAGAGAAGGCCACAGAAAGTTACTGATCATTTCCAGGTATCGTTCTGACTTTTCCCGAATCGCATAATTTTTAAGAGAGGGACTCTAAATTGGCTTCCGCGAAGCTCTGATTTAACTCCTTTGAACTTTTTGTTGTGGGGATATCTTAAATCAAAAGTCTACGAGAATGTACCAGCCACTGTGGATGTGTTAAAGCAGAACATCACCCGCAAAATTCGTAGAATTACACGTGCTATGCTTATGCGTGTGATGCGCAATTTTCAAGTTTGTTTGGAAGAAGCGGCGGTACAACGTGAGGGGCATTATTTGGTGGATGTGCTGTTTCACAAATAATTTCCCAAAGATTGAGGCCTATTTTGTAATTTTTTTCAATAAAATACTTGAAGAAATAAAAAATTTATTTCAAGTTTAAAAATGAAATTTGCCGCGGGACACCCGTTAGTAGCAGTCGCATGTTTGCAGGGTTGTAGGATTACATCGAGAATTCTTTTATACGATTTTATTCCGTTTTATTTGCTTACAAATTTCATCGTTATGCTTTGAGTTATTTTTGATAACTGAACAGCATTCAACATCCGATTTAAATTTAGAGTTTTCGAATCGTGCCCATAATCCCATAAAAACGCTAGCAACACGCCTCACAACAGAATCACGTTACGCTTATTTGTGCTCATATCTCAAATCCGCATGAAATTCGAACAACACAACCGGAAAATGCGCAATCTGCAGTAATTTATGGATAAGTAGTAACTACAGTGTACTTCCTGTGATTGAAGTGTGCAAATCGTATTGTTCGATCACTAATAGCAGCACCTGAATTCATGCAGGTTTCCTCGAAATTTCCAATACTAGCGGATTCACGCCTTGACTTATGGCTTCATTTGTTTTGCTGTCGTGTCCCTTATCGGGGAAGGACACTACATTCTAGATTGGATAATAAATATCTTGATATCGGGGATTAACTCGAAAATCAGGATGGTGATACGCACAGGGTGTTAAATAAGATAAATTTAGCGTCAGTTTGATGGTAATTTTATTTCTAGACAACCAAATACTTGAGTTTTCACTAACACTGATGGAGAAGATGATCTATCGCAACTGTATTTCTTGTTTACACAAAGCATAATTTTGTTTTTTAATTTCTAATTTTTACAGCGCTTTCTGTCCTTCATTGTGTAATTGGAGTTAATTTTGCAGTGATCGCCGAAACTGTTTTCATGTTTAGTAATTCAATCTTACTGAATTTTTGGTGTGGTATGCATGTGTGAATGTAAACATTCCAAACTGTTAAATATGTAAATTGAATGTGTGCGTATACGTGTTCAATGTGTTTACAATTCTTGTTCAGAGAATGTTTACATTGACTCCCACACGGATCATTGTAACATAAAACTTCGACAACTTTTAAACTTTCTATAAAGTAACATCGATGAAAGAGAAAATAGAAGACAAGTTGAAAATATGAACTCAGAATAAATCCCTTCAACCGACACTTAAATAAATTAAAAATGGCAAAGCGACAGAGAAAAGAACAATTCAGGTGAGGATGTTGGAAGATAAAAACGAAAGAAGATACATCAAATGAGATAGTCATGATTTGAAAAGGATTGTGTGTCTGAACTGGCACCGGTTTGCACGAAACAGAAATGAATGGAAAAAATGAGGGAGCCTTATACACAAAGCGTAGAAAATAGCTAACAAAAGCAGAAGAGAAGGTATAGTGGCAGTATATAGTTATCTGCATTTTATAATATGCTGTTTCCATCGGAGCTTGGCGTCAAGGGTCATACCTTGACTGTATTTGAAAAAGGAATAGTTGATCTATTTATGCTTATGTGAGTTCACTGTTCTATTTTCTTTTTTCCACTCTACTGCTTTCCATCGATACTATTGCACGCTCATGTGCGAAGGTTGCTGATGTTCTTTCAGTGGTGGGGTATGTCAGGTGTATATAGAAGATACAAGATTGGGCTAAGCACACTACCTTGTGGTACGTACTTTAGCCTTGGTGTATTTTAGCTCTGAATACTGCTTTCCTATCGAATTCAAGACTTATATCAGAGGGATATGTAATTCTAAGGGTTGGCAGTGTTGCCTGGGTAGAATTTTGTGTAGCTTCTGTAGTAGTCCAAGTGTCATACCTTATCCAAGGTCTCTTGTGTTTCTCTCCCTTTCGAAAACCAAACTGAGTTTCTTTCATTTTGATATGGAGCTTTTGATAAATTCTTTAATAAATTCGAATGAATACTTTTAGAACGTAGCTCAATAATTGTCACAAATTTAGAATTTAGCTAACCTCTTAGCATCATTCCTGTGTTATATATGATGTTAAAAAGATCCCTGAGTATTTTTAATATTTCCGTTGTATTTTTTTTTGATTCGGCATTTTAACTTTGCTGCATTGTTGTATGGTTTAATTTCAGCAATTTATTTGCATTTTGTGTTCGTTTGAAATCAATTATATTTATCGGCATATTCTTCGATTTCTGCACATTTTTTATCGTACCATCCTCTTGCTTCGCGTATTTGTTCTCTGATTATGGCTATTGTTTTTCTATATTTGACTTTATTCTTTATAATTTTTTATTATTTCAGTCAGTCATGATTTTTTGTCTGTGGCTTTTATTTGCTAATTTTGTATCCCGTATCTTTTCCATGACTACCTTTGAACCTTTTCATCTTTTCATCATTTCTTGAAAGTCAGCGGGAGATTTTTAGACCGCACCTCGTTGGACAATTTATGGAACGTGACATAAAAACCCATTTTTTTTGTTTGATACAAGAATAGCTAGTGCTGTAGAAACGATTTTATAATTAACTTATTTATATTTGTTACACCTCAAAACGATAGTCTAAAGGGGTCGTCAGGACACATTAATCTTCAAATATGCAAAGCTCAATCTAATCACTCCTCAACTTGCTGTAACAGATGGTTGAAAGGCTATTTTCTCAGGGAGAAGAGGGGGTTCGGGTCAACACCACGTAATTTTGAGCGAGATGCTGTCAGCATAGGGGTTGGCTGTAATCAAAAGAAGAGTAAAAAACAACGCCATAAATTTCATTGATAGAATGGGGAAGAAACTTTTCGGCCGGCTCTCGTAGAAATTCGAAGTCAGAGGACCGACACTTCACTTTGGCGGTCTTATGTGACGTTCCGGCTGCTTGGGGACCTACCTTTGCTGGTTGCTGTTGCTGATTTATGCAGCCGAAAGGTCTCTCCATCTTGTCGCCTTCTCTGCAGATTGCTAAAGAACAGCAATGGTTGCTGGCCGCCGAAACAACGCTATAAAACAAACCATAAAGGCCGGGATTTGCGTAAAGGTCCTTGTAACGACAAGCATTGGGAAGGGGGCAAACCTAATTACCATAACTCCCCAGACTTGGCACGTGGTAGTAGCTTCAGACCAAGAATTTCTTACAATGAAATGCACAACAAAAAGAACACGAACAAAGGCTTCATATTAGTTTTGAAGACACCCTATGGCTGCCGAAACCACCGTGGGGTTGACACAGTTCAACCAGTTTGTAACTCTGCCGCTGGATTAATGCCTCAAAACGCGGTCGGAAGAAAGAAGGGTGTGGGGCGCTTTACCTTGCTCTCTCTCTCACACTCACGCAACCGATTTGCTCTAACGCAACCTTAAAATCACTTCCTAAAACAAAAACCGGTACACCGTGATAAACAAGTGGCGATTGGTTTGCTGTAGGGCGGGGCTTAAATTACCAAACTAATTTTTACGACGTGGAGTCATAGAACAGCTGCGACGGGTCTCACACGTGTAAGCGA
This sequence comes from Agriotes lineatus, assembly GCA_940337035.1. Lineage (NCBI taxonomy): Eukaryota > Metazoa > Arthropoda > Insecta > Coleoptera > Elateridae > Agriotes > Agriotes lineatus. Next base: position 91,897 of record CALNHX010001242.1, on the reverse strand, counting down.
TCAAAACTGTACTATATTAGAACGAGCGGAAAGCGTCGGTATTTGAATTTGAAAAGAAAGCGCAAAATTGATAATATTTGAAATAAAATGTGCTGAAAAGCGCGGACATTTGAAATGCAGGCTCGGGATTTTAAAACGGTGTAAACATATTAATCGGTTCAATACTTATTGCCTTAATGTAGGTACATATAACTGACGTTTAAGTACTGTGTTCTGGTGCTTTATCTATAAACATTATCTGCACATCTATTTATTTTATTTTTATAGATTGATAAGTCATATATTTTTCGATGATTGAATTATATTGTAAACAAACATATTTTTTATAATTTGGATTTATGGGATAATTAAACTTTAAAAGGAGGTTATACAGGGTGCCCCGCGAGGTAAGGTACAAAAGTTTAGAATGTGTTCCTTAGGTAGATTCGAATCGAAAATGTCTAAATGAACATGGTCCGCAAATGCTTCCTTATCGAGATATGACATTTTTTAAATTTTAGTATTGTTACAGGAAAACCTCTCTTATTTCAAAAAAATATGGAAATAATAATTGTTCAAATGTCCATCTTCACACAGCAAGTACAGTCTAGCCCGTTTATAATTGTGTGGTGCAGCACCATATTCTAGTCAGCCAGTAGGCCATGCTACATTTTGTTATTTATTGTGATAGTTGAGCTGTGTCAGTTTGATTGAACTCCGCATTTCATCAGACGGTTCATTTCAAATCTACTGTCATGTTTGTTTTTACAAACGAAGAATACACAGACATGCTGTTAGACTATGGACACTGCAACTTCAGTGGTAGGAAATCAGTGAGGGAATACAGCCGCCGGTATCCGAAGCGAAGAATACCTGATAGTAGAGTATTCGGGAGAGTTTTCGAACATCTTAGATCAACAAGATCATTTACAAACGCTACAGTACAAGTCCATCAGCAGCTGACCATGATTTAATACTTAGTCCAGTCGTTGAAGGTTTTCCGCTCCGAATTCTTTGAACCTTGACCGATTGACGTGAAATTTGGTGAGTGGTTAGGGGATGGCTCAAGGAGCAAAAGTGATATAGCGCCGAGGTGCGCTTTTACCCTGAGAGTGGATGCCACCTCTTCTCGGGGGTGGAAATGTGTTCACTCAAAATAACCCCGGAAATGGATAGAGGGACAAATTCTAAGTAAAAAATATTCTATATAGTTTTTTCGATAGATCGATATTTTTCGAGCTATTCGCGATTAAATACTTAAATTTTTCGTGATAAAAATGTATGTTTTTGGACGGTTTTTCACGAATAAGTCGAAAACTTCGCGTTCTATCAAATAAGTTGTAATAACCAAAAATGAATCTTACAAAACAGGAAAGAGATTGGTTTTTTTATGAATGCTCTAGGTCTAAACTAAAAGAAGTTATGGCTTTTTGAAGAAGATTTTTTTTGCAACAACTTGGTTCGAAGTAATCAACGAAGTTATTAACGAAAAACCGATGCATTTTTCGGGAAAAACTTATAGAACATTTTTTGTAGTGATTGAAAAGGCCTTTAAAATGAGCACTGTTAAAAGTCGATTGCATTATAACTAAGCGAGTTACGATGCATAAACGGTGGGTCACTCAAATTTTTGAAAAAAAAATATGAGCGATAAACCCCCAGCCATTCCACTAGAATTGATATTGACCATTATCCCTTTACAAATTACTTTATTTTAGTATTACTTATGTAATCCAAAAGTTTGGGCGGGTTAGAATGCGTATTTTTCGAAAAAAATATGATGAAAATGAAAAACGTATTTTTCAAATTTCTTAAAAAAATACCTTATTTTGAAAATACCTAAAGCTAAAGAAAAAAACATAAAAAATAATATAGTACAAAAATGTGTATTTTTTCTTAACGAACATTTTAGTTTTTGTTTTATTTCTGTAGGAAAAAGAATAACGGAGATTATAAATGTTAGCAGTTTGCATTATAGTGCGCGGACCACCCCTCCCGAGCCCTTCAACCTTTTACTTTTTGAATATGCAAAGTCTGAGCATGTCGAAAAACGTTTGGATTACATGAGTAATACTAAAGTAAAGTAATTTGTAAAGGGATAATGGTCAATATCAATTCTGGTGGAATGGCTGTGGTTTTAGCGCTCATTTTTTTTTCTAAAATTCGAGTGACCCACCGTTTTTACATCGTAACGCGCTTAGTTATAATGCAATCGACTTTTAACAGTGCTCATTTTAAAGATCTTTTCAATCACTACAAAAAATGTTTTATAAGTTTTCCCGAATAATGCATCGGTTTTTCGTTAATTAACGTTGATTACCTCGAACCAAGTTGTTGCAAAAAAAATCTTCAACGAGCCATAACTTCTTTTATTTTGGACCTAGAGCATTCATAAAAAAATCAATCTCTTTGCTGTTTTCTAAGCTTCATTTTTGTTTATTGCAACTTATTTGATAGAATGCGAAGTTTTCGACTTATTCGCGAAAAACCGTCCGAAAACATGCATTTTTATCACAAAAAATCCAAGTCTTCAATCGCGAATAGCTCCAAAAATATCAATCTATCGAAAAAACCATATAGAATATTTGTTACTTAGAATTTATCCCTCTATCTATTTCCGGGGTTATTTTGAGTAAACAATTTCTACCCCCGAGAAGAGGTGGCATCCACTCTCAGGGTAAAAGCGCACATCGGCACTATGTCACTTTTGCTCCTTGAGCCATCCCCTAACCACTCACCAAATTTCAGGTCAATCGGTCAAGGTTCAAAGAATTCTGAGGTAATAGCATATTTTTACCTTCAACGACTGGACTAACTGGATAGTGTTAAAAGGTCACCACCAACTAGTGTCTGCAGAATAGCAGTTCGCACTGGTGCTAGCCGAATGACTGTATGGAGAACGATGCATAATTTTGGTTTGTACCCATTCCGTTTGCAACCTGTCCAATCTTTCCTGCCCACTGATTCGGACCCTCGTATGCAGTTCTGTAATTGGATCAACGCACATCGTAATCTCGTGAATAACATTTTGTTCACCGATGAGTTTACATTTACTCGAGACGGCGTTAATAACTCTGGTCTGCGAAATCAAAATTGTTTTCGAGCCCTGACACCATTCCTGGTGATTTTTTTGTAAAATGACTTTGTGATTCCGAATATAACCCCCGTTTTCCCCCATCAACCGCCGTTTTCGGGGAAAGCCCTCCCACCTATTTTTATCACTTGTCGATAATTTGGAGGATTATTTTAGCCTTTACATTTCTTCTGAGGTGCTAGAGAGGCGAAAAGTTCTAAAACATAAACGTTTGTAGCAAGGAGGTAGATTTGAGGGGGGGGGGCATTTGTCCCATTAAATTGTAACAAAATCATTAAAAGTGATCGATTTTTCTGTTTTTTTCGCAATTTTGTTCACTTATTTTCTACATATTCCAGCTTTCAGCCACTCTCATCCTCCCCCAAACACCCCAAAATAAAAAAAAATATATAGCAACAACATATAGCAACAGTTCGGAAGATTTACTGTACCACGCTGGCCCTCTCAATACCTCGCGCGCGCGCAGGTTTGCACAGTAATTTTTTCCCTCAGTACATCTCTAGCGATCGTAGAGTTAACTTGTCGGTGTTCTAGGCGTGGAATCTGTGTTTTCAAGTTGTTTAAATTGTGTAAAATGGTAGAATTTTTTTTGTAACAAGTACTGCAACAAACTGTTGTAGCCCAATCCTTGTCCTGATCGCCAACTTGGCAATCAAGTAAAATTTACAAGCAGTTTTAAGAAGTGGAGGAAACGGTTTTCGTTGCGCTTTTAAAGTACAGTTCCCCGCAAACATAGCAGAAGCTATCGAGATGATTTTTACACTCGCGTGCCGTAATTAAACAGTAAATAAATGCTCGATATTAATCACAACTCACACTCATGTACCGTAATTCACTTGGAAAAAGCCGGAGTACAAAAATTTCAACTGTTTTACACAATTTAAACAACTTGGAAACACAGAATCTCCGCCCAGAACACCGACAAGTTGACTCTACGATCCCTACGATGTACTGAGGGAAAATTACTGGGCAAACTTGCGCGCGCGCGAGGTATTGAGAGCGCCAGCGTGGTACAGTGAATCCTCCGAACTGTTGCATATATTTTTATTATTGTTGCTATATATTGTTACTATATATTTTTAATATTTGGAAGTGTGTGGGGGAGGATGAGGGGGGTTTAAAGCTGGAATATGTAGAAAATAAGTGCGAAAAAACCGGAAAAATCGATCACTTTTAATGATTTTGTTACAATTCAAGGGGGAAATGACCCCCAAATCTACCTCCTTGCTACAAATGTTTATGTTTTAGAACTTTCCACCTCGCTAGTCCCGCAGAAGAAATGTAAAGGCTAAAATAATCATTTTCATCCCTCCAAACTATCGAAAAGTGATAAAAATAGGTGAGGGGGGGGGGCTTCCTCCAAAAACGGCGGGTGATGGGGAAAAACGGAGGTTATATTCGGATTCAGGAGGTCATTTTACATAAGAATCAGCAGGAATGGTGCCACGGCCGATTTTCATGCAGACCAGTGTACTTTGAGAAATTCCCATTCTTGGCAGCTTGAAAATCCCAATGCAACCATCGAAGGGAGTTTACAACACCGTTTTTCGGTTAATGTTTGGTGCGATTTGTTAGGGGACTAATTAGTTGGCCTCTTTGTGTTTGACGCTCGTTTGACATGCCCAATATATCTTCAATTTTTACGAGAAAAACTGCCAGTGTTGTTGGAGGATATCCCACTTCAAATAAGACAACAGATGTGGGTACAACATAACGGTGGTCCGCCGCACTATGGCAGAAATGTGGTTGAGTATTTAAATATCACTTTTCCTGGACGTTGGATCGGACGGGGTGGCCCAGTTTCTTGGCCACCCCGCTCACCCGATTTAAATCCCCTAGATTACTACTTGTGGGGACACATGAAGACTTTGGTGTATGTGGGGAAATCACGTACTAGAGATGAACTGCTTCATAAAATTATTGAAGTTGCTGCTGACATTAGAAACAACCGCCGTGTTATCCGGAAAGCAGTCAATCGCATTTATAAACGGGCGAGACTGTGCTTGCGGTGTGACGATGATTCTGAAAAATTATTGTAATAATTTTTTTGTTTTGTTTTGCGATTTCAACCACCGGAATCAATGTCAAAATGACTGATTTCAATGTAACGAGTAGAAAAAAGATCATATAATATATTTACGTTAAATAATAATTTATTGCTACATTTAAGTGAACTAAATGTAAAATCATGCATTGAACCAATAACAATCTCTCAAACGCTTTCGTATCATTTATTAATTGTGCATGTTCACTTCAAAACCCATATTATTATTATTATAACGTACAAATCCTTGTTTTCATTCAACAAGTTCTTTGATTTGGGCAATGTTGAATATTAACACTTAAATTAAAATCTAGTCTTAATTTAAAACAATCATTTTTCGCACGATCGTGTAACAGATTGAGTAAGTTGATCCTACGACACTCGACTGGTTTCCATAGAAATTAAAAAAGTAACGTTCAGGTAAGTACATTCTATAATATAACAACTGCGGCAAGTAAAAAATATTAGAGAGCGATAAGGAAATTCTATAACACCACACAAGTGCGGTAGGTAAAAACTACATATTAAATTAATTCAAAATTTGAAAAATAACCTTGTTCTACGATAATATGGAATAGCTATTTACGACATTAGGTCGGTAGCTAAGCATTTATGGCTGCGCTAGTACATTGCGGCCGAGCCCGCCAGGGCGAGACACGTGCGAGGCCATAAACACGAATAGCGGCCGTATAATAATAATAATAATAATAAATTCTCTTTATTTTTAAAGTTGGCGAAGTTCGGCTAAGGCCGTTCTTCCACTTAACCATGTTGTAGACATTCTTTTTGTATGCTGAACAAAAACAAAAACCATTTTGAGTTTACTAAAGAATTATCCTAAACTATTTGCATTAAATATTCGGTGATTCTTATTATACGTTTGGCAGTACTAAAGTGTTGGTGACGCTGTATACGTCAAATTCGAAGTTAGGTTTTTGCGCTAGTTTGTGTCAGACTGACGAAATACCTAACCTGCTAAGTTAGAATTTGACATCGACTGACAGTGCCAGTAACAATTCACTCAGTACTAGGCCAGAAAAACGTACATGTCGGACTCGTTGCTAAGCTGGCAGATAGTTGCTACCAGATCAGTATACAATAAATATTATGCGATACTCAATTGTTAAGTGATCGAAAATTAAAAAGCTCGACCCTTCGGGTTTCGTTTTTTAAAAATTTTTTCGACTTGGTAAAATGCACTTACCAATCTTCTATCGTAATATACTATAACGTTTCAACTGGCTTAATTAAACAGGGTTGCTGCGGGCACAATACCATAGCAATGTAATAATGAGGAAACATTTTATTTGATCTTATAAGACGTCCATTGTAAAAGATACAGAATATTGTTATAATTACTGTTATTCGTTTAGCGCGATATTAGGAAGTTTATTACAGTTTATTGTCTGGTATACCATTAATTTCTAACTGTTTGGAAACAATATTCAGTTTTATTAAAGCCATAGAGTTTACACTAATTCTATAATTAGATTTGGTATTAAAACAATTTTTGTTTTGAAATTGTTATCTAGCTCATGTTTTATGGACTCTGTTAATTAAACATCGGAAACTGCGGCTAAATTTAGTGATTAAGGCAACGATCTGCATATCTTACCGTGTTGCTCATCCTTCCATTAATTTAATCTCCACATTACACTCAACAACAGCGATTTGCATAATCCTAACATACACATTAAAAGCTTTAAAATATATCGTTTTCTATTTTGTTCTTATCCCATTTGAATATTATTTTTTAAAATTGTGTAGCATATTTAGTTACTATATTATAATATTATCTCAAATAAAAAAAAGAACACTATTGAGTATCGAGCAGTTTATATTCACCAATTAGATGTGATTGCCCATTTTGTTGATGCCTTCCTCTGTTACCTGAAAATTTAGATGAGGAACAAGCAGGTGCTGAGAATATTGAAATGTTATAGCACAAATCAGTTTGACCCATATCTGATGACAGACACACTTAAATGGTTTAATTGATAATTGTAACTTAATAAAAAATTGAGGTGAGTTATTTGGAACTAGAAGAAATGGAATTGTAATAAGTACATTATACTGTTGAATGTTTGATAGAGGTTAGTGGATATCAATATAAGCTAGAAGATTGGTGACAGTTCTGTTATGGATTTAATTAGGTTTAACTATAGATGATGGAATCTAAGAACATCAACATAAATCATCAGTTATTCAATTCATCTAAGAAATTTATACGAAGTTATGAAAGATATATTAAAGAGAAATACACTCAGACATTAGTATAAACGAAAAGATGGTCGCTGTTCAAAGGGAGTATAAGCGTAAGACAATGTCTCTCGTTTTTAGTAGCTATTTAGCTCACCTTAAGGTGCTTTAGGACTATGAAATATATATTAAAAGAAGCACTTGAAGATAAACCAGGGTAATGGTAACTATTCCTTGAAAGAAAGAAGAAGTGTAAACCATCTTTGAGTAAACTAGAGAGCGTTAGAAAATCACGCTGGGAGTCTGTTAAAAGAGAAAACGGATAATTAAGAAACCAACATGTAACGATGATTTGCTCCACCTAGCTTTCAGTCCAGACAAGGACGGTTCAAAGTACTTGAAATGTGTTTGTTGTCTACTTCAAAACAAATATACGTCGACAATGCTAATTAAGTCAGGGCATCATAATTCTTAAACTCAAACCCACGAATATTCTCGTACAGAATTCCTAAGAAGGTTACTTACCTTGCCTTTCTAATTTCGCTATATACATACGTTCTCCATATCTGCTTTACAACAAAACACCATAACGTCCAATAATATTTAAAACAGTATAATAAACACACAAAGTTAAACGAAATTCTGGTGCAGTCATCTCAAACCCAATCTTTTATTTTTTCTTATGTGACGTCACGAGAATATAAATTATGAAAAGATTGATTTAATAGGCAATCGTTAGCCCAGAATATAATAAAATGTTTTAGTGGGGCTACGAAATCATAAATAAAAGTACAGCACAAATTTAGACGGTAACGATTGGAACATAAACCGAAATCTACTCATGCAAGCATTCCAGAAAGGATGATAATTTGGCCACACGCCACACATAATTCGTGACGATACCTCAAAAACCATAGATAGAAAATGCAGTGTTTAACGGTCTAAAAAATGTAGAACTACAGAGAGAGAGAGAGAGAGAAAGAGAGAGAGGGGGGAGAGGAATAGGTGTTGTTGCCAGATCAGAGAGAAATGGCCCAGGTGAAGCTAATATTGCGTGCTTAATTTCGTGAAAACTTAAAATTAAATGGGCTACGACCAGTGGCGTTAGAAATTAAAATTAATTTAGCAAGCAAGCCACAAAGGTGATATAAGGAACGAAAACATTTACAGAAAACTCAAGGTGTTTGCAATATAAATACACGAGTGGCGGAACTGAAGTGGTGATGGATGCTGCACGTGGGTAGGTAAGACGGTATAATCTGGAGAGCGAGCAAGAGGAGGGTCAAAACGCCGAATACACGAGTTCATTGGACGTCATAAAAAATATAGAAATTAGGCAGAGCATGGTTACAAACAGCACAGGATAAGAAGAAAACGGAAGAAGCCTATGTCCACGGGTGGACGAGAGAAAGTCGACAAAGAAGAAACTTCGATGCATCTAAACTAAGTGTGGAGGCAATTTTATTACGTAATGGTGATGCAATGTCTTCAGTTTTCGTTTTTTATTCAGTTTATCATACAAAAGTCTACAAACTATAGTGTTATGAGTGGAAGATATATGAAATTTAAAAGTTATAACTTTTTTATAAAAAAAAACTGATATATATCAAATACTGCCTTTGTGAGAATGGAAATGATGGTAGGTGTGAGTTTAAACTACTTTTAACCATATGCAATTTAGGGTCATTTTGGGATAACATATAACAGCTCCGAACTACTTGAATGTAAACGTAATGTTTCTTAACCAATGTTATTAGGTCGAGCTGCAATATCTTGACTCAATGTATAATTGTAAATATAGCTTTATGTGTACGCAGCATCTATAAGAAAGATGAGGCCAGTGGGCAACGCTGAATTAACAGAAAGCACAAAGCACAAAATAGCAATTTACGCTTGGTAATTTGAAAAAATAAAGAAATGCAAAATTTGTATGTCATTAATTTTAATGCAGTTTTTAAATTTGCTGTGTTTATTCCTATAAGAGTTAGCGTAGACTACAATTGCTTACAACAAGAAGATTTGGCCTAGCCTTCTTGCTCACTCTATTTACTCCAACCTTAAATATACTATCAACAAGTTTCCAACCCTTCAGTCACTACCAAACATTTTAATTTGGTTCTCTAAACAAACAAACTACGTTATTTGAATTACTTTCTAAAGTGCAATATTGGAAGACTCCAGACAGTGCCTAAGATTGGCTAAGCAGGCAAAGGAGAAAATGATGTTCCAAATAATCCCTTCCTCCATAGAAAAAACATGTATTTGTTGCCTTTGCACATAAAGGGAAGACAAGACATAATTTTGCAATGGGTATGGGCCTTGGTAGATTAGCTTTTCAATACCTACGATGAAAGTTTTATTAAAAATGTAATTTGATAAAAAAATGGAAAATCCCTCTTTAAAATCTTTATTGGGGAAGATCATTTTCAATGGACTATAAAAATTGACGCCATATTAATTCGCAATTAGCTTCAATATTATTGATTGATCTGGTTTAACCAGTATGCCGGGAACTTCTAGCGATTAAACGTTGTTTAAATTGTTAATATCCGAGACTGCGAGAACTGTATTTCGCAAATAAACTGGGCAATCTCTCATGGCAGCCAACTATATTAGAAATGCCGCATTCAATTAATGATAAAGCCGGCACCATTCCCACTAAGCAAAGTTAAATCTGCGCCCAACTCGATTCCTAAACTGTAAATAAAGTTAAGAGAAATAAATGTATTCCTCCCAGATTTGGCCGTGTGAAAAGTTTGCCGAGCTGCTGCTGCAATGTTTAAGCAAGAACTCGCCAACTTCCACTATGCCGGGAAGAAAAAATTAATTCTACTCGAAATAAGATTATTGCTAAGCTTCCAATTTCGCGCTTTTATTTTGGATTACTTCGAATTTAAATTGGATTATCGTGTGTTTTCGAGCTCGTTATTTTTACTTTGCGATTGCTGGCTTTGATCTTATTTCAGGGACATTCATTTTTAGGTTAATTATAACTTCTGGAAAGAGATTAAAAATTTCGGATAACGTTTTGTTTGATGTAGTAGAACAATGGGCGTCTGGGCCTGCGAATAAATTGTAGATTTTGCTGTGTGCCATTATTCTTCTGTTCCTGATATTTACGAGAGGACAACCTATTTAAACGATTTTATGATCTCGTATTTGAACATATATGAATTCGAAACACGAACTCGACACGTATGCTTTCAGTTAGAACTTTAATTGAAATTCCGTGCTAGAAGTAGTTTTTGGAATGCTAGCAGCTTTTTGATTTATTTTATCTTCATCGGTGTTGTTATAGACCATTTACCAAATTAATTTGACTATCGTTAAGAAATTTATTACCGCATTCAGTGCGGTAATGGATATTACCGCACTCTTTTTACAAAACAAAGAATACATCGAACCAGAATCTATTGACGAAGATAAAATATTGAACAATATACGTTTGCTTATGGCACTTAAAGAGACTTATTTGATTGCCCCAGAACAAGGCTCACGGCCTCATTCTGGTAATCAAACTCCTTTTGGTAAGATGCTCATACTTAAACTTCCTATCGTTAATATCTATTATCTTCATCGGTATTGTTATAGACTATTAACCAAATTAATTTTAGTATCGTTAAGAGCTTCATTACAGAAATGGGTGCGGTACTGGACATTACCGCACTCAGTTCGGTAATGATAGATTACTACATTCTTTTTATATAAAAAATACAATGAACCAGAATTTATTGATGAAGATAAAATATTGAACAATATACGTTTGCTTATGGCACTTACCGAGACACGTTTGATTGCCTCAAAACTCGGCCATCTGCCTCGTGTTGGCAATCAAACTCATATTGTTAAGATGCTCATAATCAAACCTGTAGCGTTAATATCTATAACATAATTATAATTTTTTATAATAGCGTTTTAATAATAGTACGGCAATAACGTCGGTGGTTATGTGCTTTTACCTACACAGCGAAGTTGATCATATTGAAATACCTTTGACAAAAGAAACAAAATGATAATAATTGACCATAACGTATATATTATACAGGGTGTGTCAAAACGAATGGGACACCGATCGGTCATATATTCCTTAGATTATAATAAACCGATTAAACGTAATATGCCTTACTACAAAATCCGTCCAGAAAGAAGTTATAGGAGCTTAAAATTTTTGTTTTAATTCTTATTTTTATGATAGCTTGCACAAATGTACAGATATCGATTTCAATCTTGGTTCACATACTTACTATTGTGTAATGCACTAATGGAAATATTTTCCTACACTAGACTTGACTTTAAGTTCCACTTTACCTATCGTTAAGATCTTTTATAGCTCTAACTTTTTTATATGTAGCTTTTTCTTGAATTATACCATTATTAAAAATAAGGTACTCGTAGTTCATATCGTAAAAGCAACCGTTTACCTTAACATTCCTATTAAAGTTTTTGGTTGCCATTAAAACGTGCAATTATTAAGTAATGGTCACAATGGGTAGTGACCGTGATCTAGTAAGCAACAAAGATAAGTCAATTAATGACTTTACTGACATAGGAATGGTTTCTTTTACGTTTACGAAAATGCTGTGACATAACGAATCCTCCAATGCTGAAATCCTCATTATGTTGCGGCATTTTCGTTGACATAAGAAGAATTGTCACCAACGTCATTAATTGATAAATCTTTGTTGTTTACTAGATTACAATCACTACCCATTGTTTTTGATAACTGCACGTTCTAATGAGCACGCAAAACTTTAACAAGACTTTAAGGCAAACGGTTGCTTTTACGCATATGAACTGAGAGTACCTTATTATAACGCTTCTAATTCCGTTTCAGATAGCACTTTACAAGTTATTTACAAAATTGTGCAATAGGTAACAAAGTTAGAGCTAAAAAGATAAGTAAAGTGCCCCTTATAGTAGAGTATAGCGCAGTACATAATAGTAAGTATGTGTACGAAAGTTGAAATCCATGTATTTACATTTTTGGAAATTAAGAGAAATAAAAAATAAAAAATTGCACGTCAAGGCCTTATAACTTCTTATTGGACGAACTTTGTACTAAGGTAACAGGTGAGCAAACGAAAATTAAATCAAGCTTGGCTTTGAAAATTGAAATATATGTACCTAAATTATTAATTCACATTATATTGAGTTCCTAGAATGAAATACACATACATAACTTAAACCATTGCATAACTGTGACCGAATGTCATGTCAACATTTTATTTGAGAACTAATAGAGCACATGACTTAATTTTTTTGTAAGCCAAGCTTGATGTCGTTTTCATTTGCTCACATGTAATATTAAATATATTTTAGGAAAATTATTCAGCTAATTATCTTCTTATTAATATATTTTTGACGTTTCGTCAGCTCAGCTGACTTCTTCAGAAAATACACATTACGACGAATACAATAAACTAAAAGGAAAATATTGTAAGAATTATTATTAAACTTAGAACATTATACAACTTTACAATCTCAAAATTTCAATCAAAATTACATAAGGTAAGAGTATATATACATTGTTCAAGTAATCTAACCTTAATCTCATTTTCCTTTTAGTTTATTGTATTCGTCGTAATGTGTATTTTCTGAAGAAGTCAGCTGAGCTGACGAAACGTCAAAAATATATTAATAAGAAGATAATTAGCTGAATAATTTTCCTAAAATATATTAAATATACCTATAAAACAGCTGTTATAAACAAATATAATTTTAATACTGAAATCATAAGGAAATTGATTCTACACAATTGAAGAGATAAACTAGTATTTGCTACAAGTAATTAATAATGGAACACTGGCCGATTTCGATAAACAAGAAATTTTACGAAGAGGTTAAAACCAATTATGGCATCAAATTTGAAAATTGTTTCCGTAATTTAAATAAAATTAGCTTTTCTATTGTAAAGGTGAGTGAAAGGATAGATTTTCTTAAACAATGCAAACAACTACAATTAACACTTACATTTCTTCAGAAAAATTTTAATAACATTCAATTTAATAATACACAAAATACTCAAATATTTATAAATATTGAATATAATTTCACAATGAAAATACTGTCATTAATTTTAAATGATTCTTACAGTAATCTTAATTATTTAAAATAAAAAGTTCTTAATTGTAAAACATTTCTAGAAACTAAAATCCCACAAAATATAATAACGTCTTTTTTATTTCAAAAATCTCGACAAATAAAAAATTTTACAAACACTATAAAAATTAGGCATTTTAAAAAAATTTATAATTTAAAACTTCAGCAAAATGTAAAATCAAAACTTAATAATTTTGAAAATGAAAACAAAATTGAAAGAAATAATAATTGGATTAAAAACTTAACGAATATACAACTACCACAAGATGTACAAGATATATTGAAGCTAGGACCAAATTTTAATACATATAATCCTAAAAATAAAATTCCAAATGAGAAATTTATAGTAAATATTGAAAATGCAATTAGTGTTTTGGACTTAGAAAATCAAAACAAAATAAGAACATCTATTTGCAATATTTTAACTAACCACCGACATAAAAATACCTTATTAAATTCATATGAAAATATACAAAATAATAAGTTTTTACATAAAATAAATAACACTAAAACATTTTTGAAAAATAATAATGATATATTAGTAACAAAAGCTGATAAATCAGAAACTACAGTTTTAATTAACAAAACTGATTACATCAATAAAATGATGGATCTTTTAAATGACACAGAAACTTATAGTAAAGAAAACAAAGATCCTACAAACAAACTTCAAAATTTTAATAACAAAACTTTAAAATATTGGAATGACAATAATTATATAGATAATATCGCTTATAAAAAATTAATAACTCATAATGGACTACTACCAAAAATTTATGGTTTACCTAAATTACATAAAAACAACTACCCTTTACGACCAATAGTAGCTTCATACATGAGCCCATTATATAAATTATCCAAATATTTTTCAAATATTCTAATTAATGTTACCCAAAAAAACCAATATAGTGTAAAAGACTCATGGACGTTTAAAAAATTTATTGATACAATAACAATTTCAAAAGATCATGTTTTATTCTCCTTAGATGTTGTATCACTTTATACAAACATTCCAATAACTTTGCCATCAAAACCGTAGAACAATTTTGGTGTCAAATAGAAAAATTTACCAATATTCCTAAACAAGAATTTATAAAAGTAGTTGAATATATTTTACAATCTACGTATTTTTCTTTTAATTATCAAACATACAAACAGAATTTTGGTGTTGCTATGGGTCAGCCTTTATCTAGTACTATTGCAGATTTGGTATTACAAAAAATTGAATCTGAAATTTTAATTAACTTAAACGAAATTAGTTTTTATAAACGATTTGTAGATGACATAATTATTTGTACTAATAAAAACCAAATAAACAAAATTTTTCAAACATTTAATAACTACCACCCAAGATTAAAATTCACAATTGAAAATGAAAATATAAATAAATCTATAAATTTTCTGGATCTAACTTTAATAAGAACAGAAAATAATAATATTGAAACGAATTGGCATAGAAAAGAAACTAAAACTGATAGATACTTAAACTATAATTCTCAAACATCTATAAAATATAAAAGAAGTGTAATTAATAGCTTAATTGACCGTGCAATTTTATTATCTTCAAATAAATTTCATATTGATAATATTATTAAAATTAAAAAATATTATTAAAAAATAATTATCCTATTGACTTCATTAACACCAACATTAAGAAAAGAATAAATAAAATTAAAAATAATAACACAAATAATAATGCAACTATCAATTTATATCCTAACTGTTTAGGACAAGAATTTAATAACAATCAAAACATTAAAAATCCATATTACATTTCCATCCCATACATACCAAAACTATCACAACGTTTAAGTAAAATATTAACAAACAAAAATAATTTTAATATTTCTTTTAAAAATTACAATACAATAGGAAATCAATTTTTAACAATCTAAATGATAAAACAAATATTCAATCTGAATCAAATATTGTTTACCAAATTAATTGTAATAATTGCAATGCTAAATACATAGGACAAACAAAACAAAATCTAAGGAAAAGATTAACTCAACATAAAAATTCTATAAAAACAAAAATTTTAAATCCAAATAAACCAAATACTGCCCTCTCTGATCATGCAGTTGATAATTATCATAATTTTAATTTTAACTCACCTAAAATATTGCAAAAAGAAAATATTTTACAAAAACGCCTTATATATGAAATGATTGAAATAAAAAAAATACAAATTCTATTAATTACAAAACCGACATAGAAAATCTTCATTCCATTTACTATAATCTTCTCTAAAATTTTCTTCTATAATTAACAAAAAAAAACTTTATAATTTAAATTACACTTAATATCAAGATATCTTTTACAATAAAATTTTTGTATCAAGTTATACCTTCAAAATAAGAAAATTTAAATTTCAAACTTTGACATCTGACATTTTTAATCTACGAAATCTTTTTAAATATTGTAAGAATTATTATTAAACTTAGAACATTATACAACTTTACAATCTCAAAATTTCAATCAAAATTACATAAGGTAAGAGTATATATACATTGTTCAAGTGATCTAACCTTAATCTCATTTTCCTTTTAGTTTATTGTATTCGTCGTAATGTGTATTTTCTGAAGAAGTCAGCTGAGCTGACGAAACGTCAAAAATATATTAATAAGAAGATAATTAGCTGAATAATTTTCCTAAAATATATTAAATATACCTATAAAACAGCTGTTATAAACAAATATAATGTTATATTAAGTTTCATTGGTTTATTATAACCTAAGGAATCTATGATCAATCGGTGTCCCATTATTTTTGAGACACCCTGTATATAAAACAATATACAATAAGATAATAAATAAATAAATAAATGCACTTTATGATATCATCATGAGAAATGTTATTACGATTAGAATACTTGTAACCATTGCACACAAATAACTTTTAAAATAAGTGGGCTAAGGCAATTAAGGGTGCAGATGCCAAGAAAACACAACGACCAGCGATGGTTGTTTACAATTACTACTCCTAGTTTTCATAAAAGCAGTAATTGTTCACAATCACTACTCCTAGTTTTCATAGCAGCCTCCTAAACAGTTCGAGCTATACTGGCATTAGAGAGAATTTAATGGACTGTTGCAGCTTTAGTCGATGACCGTGGCTATCGGAATTTCGTGGGGTAGGAGTCTGAGTACGAATAAGAGGATAGCCAGTGTACAATACGCAAAAACAAGAGATGTGAGACAACAAGTCTAAAAAGGAGGTAATCCCAAATTACACGATAGAAAGGAATTCACAATGTGCTTACCCATGAATGATAATTAGGCTTTACTATTTTACAAGATTACCCAGTTCGCAAATGCGCTTTTATTCAAAATAATTATTGAAGTTATTGTGTTACTTATTTATAACACAATGTCTCTCAGAATTAACAAATCACGAATTGAATAAAAACCATAAGAATTTAAAATCAAACTAACAATTGCGAAATAGTAGTAGCAAAAACATTATATATGAAAGAGATGATGAATTAATGTTTTGCAGGTGCCATTTTGGAATTTAATGTTGAAGGAAATTTCGAGTTAAAAAATAGGTCAGTAATTTGATTTAAATAGGAGTACCTATGAGATGCTAATTAAACGTTCTTGCAACGTTACAACATAAAAGATGGCTGCATCTTTTCGATCACGAATTCACCCCGATTGAACTGGGCAATCGGACATCGAAGGTTAGGCGCGGCACGGTGCCGAATGATCTCTCCATCATAAAGTCCAAAATACGAAATACTCCGGTCTGCACCGGGCTCTATAACCTCCATAAACACCAAAAACTGACGGGCCGTGCAAGCATCAAAACACCTCTGCGGCGTTCCGTCAAACGAAAGGGACGAGCTAAGACAAAAGAATGCCAGCACCGAGAGCGCTCCGGCCGCCTCGCGGTTAAGCTAATCCAAGGAAAGCGTGCAGATAACGATAACAAGCTCCACAGGAATAGAAAATTACTGAACGAGCCAAACCAGCGTTGTTGAACTACAGGCAGTGCAGAAAAACCGTAACACACTATATTACAAAAGAAAGGAAGATAGACGCCAAGAACTACAAATATTTAGCTTAATAGAAAAGTTAGACCAATACAAACTGGAAAGAACACTTAGAAAGAAAGCCTGCAGGAAGAAGAAATATCGGACGCCCAAAAAGACGTTGGAAAGATCAGTTTGAATGAGAACGAAACAAACCTATAAGGTTAAAACATGAAGATGATGATAGCTCATTCGTAACTATCTAAAATGGGTTTTGCTCGTTTCGCGACATTTATCTTTCAGGCTTTCGCAAATTGCCATTATTTATGTTTCCAAGCTCCTTTCTTTTTGATACAGCGATGCTGCTATTGAAATTATGTCACTTTACTTGCCTGTTTGTGGAACATGTTGCCTTGCTTTATTTTTGTTTGCAAATTTTTTATGTATTTTGAAAATTAGGCGCTCCTTCTGTGTAGCGCCCTTTGCACATTTAATTTTAGAATATATCACGCCTTTCGGTACTATTTCTTGGAAATGGCTAGTTTTCTCATGGCAATCTAATACCGGGGCGCTAGCTGGGAGCTTGAAGGAAACACACCACTCCTCTTACGCCGTGGTCATCTTGCATTTTGGTGAAAAAATAATCTAATATACCCATGAGTCGCCAGTAACCCTGAGGCGGATCATCGCTTGAAGGTATGCGATAACCTAATTATTTCATGTAAATAGTTTATCGCAGAGGGTTGTAACACGAAACCATAGGAGCCCCTAGAGAGGTTGATACCACGTAGGAAACGCAGCAGGTCAAACTCTTTTTACCACTTGCATATTTATGCATGGTTTTCAGGCAACCGTTCGTTTTAACAATGGCTCATGAAATGCATTTAATGTGCTGACATTGTTTATTTGCAATTGAAATAGCTATTGCTCACACCTTTTGCTTGTTAATGTGACTTACGACCGTAATCGCCGAGAATGTTGAATTAGTCTGGGCCTACCAAAAACTGTAAAGGGGGCTGCAGATATGGCACCGCTAACATTGGGCTACACATTAATTTTCCTCTTTCTAATTTTCAGAATTTCGAGTATTTCTCAATCATTACTGCTATCTGTTATATTTTTTGTACTGCTTCTGTTGCCTTTCATCTATATTCGTATTTTGTCATACTTGCTGGTTATATATTAATTATATTTTGTGTATTTGTATTCATGTTTCTAATTGAATTTCATCATTTTCTGTGATTGTTTACGGCCTAGGCAGCTATCAATATCCTTACAGTTCATTTTCAAGATTAATTGATTGCTTTAATGACTATTCACCCTTATGTATTTCTTTCTAAATTGTGTTTATAATGATTTATCATGTTATTTATTTTAGTATCAGACCTATTCAGGTATTCAAAGCAAAAGCTTAGTAATTTAACTTCTATTTCTCTTTTGCTCTTTAGAAGAAGTTTTTCCTTGCTGCATGGTCTATTGCTATTTCATCGGTCTATCTCGTTACTAGATGGCTTTTTTCTTTTTCAATGAGCTGACTTCCAGGTTACCTTAGTCCACTTTTCACATGTGCTGTTTAGTTTCACTTCAAAGTTTATTCATTTTCAATATGTCCACCATTTTTTTATTTTATTCTTTTCTTCAACGTGATGATAAGCATTGATTGTTCCTGTGTCTATTGTTTAGTGATCATTCTAGGATATTATAAGTACACACTTGTTTTAAACCTTTGCTTTTATATTCATTGGTAAATCTTTCTTCAACACTTTCTTCAGCGACTAGTGCAATTTCCATCCTTTGCTTACCCTTCTCTGAATTTCTCTACCTATCTGATCTAAATATCTTACTAAATATACACTGTATCCACATACTCTAATGTTGCATTTCCAATTTATATGTATAATGTTGATGAGGCCTCTACTTGCCATTAGGTTGGTTTTCACTGCTAGGGGTTAAGCTTGGCCATTCTTATTAGCATAGAAACTCACATTTGTACCACGGTTGTTCTAGTTTTTCTGATTTTTTCTTCATTTGTTTTTTGATCCGTATATGGGTATACTTTTGTGGAATTTGTGTTGCGTGTTGATTGGATTTGGTGTTTTACTGACGAATATTTACATTGCAAATTTCAAATTGTTAGATCCTCGCTATTAATATTCTACATGTTTTATAACAAAACAGGGTTACTTTTCAAGAACAGGGTTAGTGTAAAATTAAAGTTTAAGTCGAAATAGATCTCTCCAGGGCCATTCGTTATTACTGCCCCCGATTTTAAGACACCAAGAAATAGAAACCATTTCTTTCAGGCTTATCCTTCAGCAAATAGGGTTATATTTTTCCTACGTGAAAGTCGGCACCTGGAAACAGCCACCGATCCGGAGACATAGAGGTCCAAGTGGTGCTTTGTTTTGCTGAAAACCAGATCCAATCTTTTCAGAATTATTTAATCGGAGATGAGGGATAGTCGGCCGGCCGCCAATTATGGTCGTTCTCCATCGCCGCGCGTGCTTTATAATAAAGGACAGATGTTCTCTTGCGATCATAAATAATATAGAAACATTGAAAGATGCCCTTTCATCCCGTCTTTCGCTTGGATGCGCTTCGGCCGCCGATTCCTTGATCGGCATTCAGGTAGACCCTCGGTAGCCGTAAATAAACTGCTGAATTATTTGTTCTCGTGATTTGGGTCGGGATTCGCGCCGAGATTTTCGAAATGTTATCAACGCGTGATGGCATGTGGACGTTGCGGCGGGCTGATAGCGAGATAGCCAACCTTCTGTTATCTTTAATTCGCGGCCCTTGTCAGCGGTTTCGAACGGCATGGAATTGGTTTGTCCGCTTTGTTTCCGGCGTGTTCGGGGTGTTAAGTTGACGACTGCTTTTTGAAGAGGGAAATGTAAACGAGCCCACTAAATTAACCTTTCATAAGGCCACTGTTCGAATTTTATAAGCTGTTAATCCGGAGCGTGTATTCGTGATTACCTACCTTCCGGAGTTTTATTTGAGTTGCCGGAGTTTAGGTGGCAGTAAATTGGAAATCAAACAATTTAGCCGGTTATTAGGTACTTGCAATATGAATATATTTTGTTACGTATAAAGTGTATAAAATAAATTTTGGATACGCAAGACTCGTTCAACAAAGTAAAAGTGAAATTAATGTAGTATTTGTTGTTTATAAAATGTCGAGTGACGGCGGTGATCCTGATGACCCTCCAGATTTAAACTTTAAATGCTGTAAGAATAAAAAGATAAACCAAATGTGTGTGTGTGAAATGTGGAGAAATGTACCATAACGGTTATTTCGAAAGCAGAAGAAATATTAAGTCGGATAAAACCAGAATAATTTGTTGCGAGAAAAACAACCTATAAATCAAAGCAGATAAATCATGTAAACTATCTATTAACGGAACTAATCCAACAATTTACAGGCAGATCAAGTACGAGAACTGAAGAAAGTGAAGCAGTTTTAGCGGAAAATACATTATTAGAGAAACTGGTAAAAGAAATGGAAGATAATAAACTTCTAATTGAGAAAATATCGCAGCTGGAAAATAACATGCAGGTTACATATGCAAACGTAGCCAACAATTTAATAAAAACGGTTTTTTTCTAAAATAACAGAAAGAAAAAAGAATATTCCCGGTGTTATTTTGAAACCAAAAACTAAACTACCTCCTTTAGACACAAAAAGGGAACTGTATGGGAAAAATAAACCTGAATTATTAAAAATTGGTGTAAAACAAGTAAACGATATTCCAGATGGCGGTTTTGTGATAAAGTGCTAACCAGAAAATCACCAGCAATCTTTAAAGGAACATTTAAATTGATAGATTAGGTGAGAAATATAGTATTAAGGAAGATAAAGAAATCCCAGAATTAAAATAGTAGGTATCTACAAATACTGAATATAAGAACAATGAATTAGAACAATTAATAAAATCCCAAAATAATCTAGAAAAGGAAGACCTAGTTAATGTAGTGTTTATAAAGCATCTATAATAAAAAAATTGCATATACAGTATTTGCAGGAACCTCAAACGCAACATACCAAAAACTTATGTATAATGGAAAACTATATGTAGGCATGTAGGATAGCAACGATGTCCAGTATTCCAATATACTAACCTAACCCGATGTTATAAGATTGTGAAAATAAACCAAATGTATGTGTAAACTGCATCCAAGCAAATACAAAATACAGCGTAAAACATGACACTTGTCATACATCTTATGATAAAGAATGGCCAACATCAAAATATATAAATTTAACTATCTCTAAAACGAATTATCTATGATGGATAAATTCAATAGCAATTATAATGGTGACACAATTAATACAAAATTATTTGACTGGAACAAATTGTGTAAGAAAGAACTAAACAAGGATGAACATTTATTTAAGTAAATGTTATGTGATAAAGTTATTGATAAAAAGAGTTTCCGGATATAGGTAAATTGCCTCTTACAGTGAAGTCTGGGGTATCAAAAATTTTTTGCTAGTGTCGTACATAATAGTGCGCACGTATACCAAATTCAAATCGGTATCTTTACATTTGTGGAAATTAACATAAAAAGAAAACATTTAAAAAAATGAACTTCAAGACCCTATAACTTCTTACTGGAGGGACCTTGTATGACGGTATACCTATTAGGTTTAATCGATTTATTAGAACCTAAGAAATCTATGACTAAGCGGTGGAGAGGAAGTTTTGGGACACCCTGTATACAGTGATCGCCAAAAAGTTGGCATAATATAGTAAAAATTTTAATTTTTTATTTTTCAAAAAAAATTTTTACGTCAATAATTTGTGCTTGTCTAAAAACCTATTTAACCCCTATCATATATAACCAATGCTTTTTACTTATTTAGAAAATGGAGTTTTTCGAAATTGACAAAATCTAAAAAGTGCTATTTTTCGGAAATTACTAAGTAAGATTTAAATTTTTTTGGGTGTGTTATTCTTAGCTAACTGAAAAATCTCAAGACCTGAAAACACCTAATTTTTTTAACTTTAGCTAAAACTTGATTTTTAAATTTTTTAAACATTTTTTCAATATTTCACATACTAAGACTTAATAATAAAATTCAAATTTTTTTATGTGAAGACTAAAGATTTATAATTGGAAGAAATAATATAAAATATTAATTACTTCTTTAGATTTTTTATTTGCCGAAAATTAGTATGTTTGCATAATTTTTACGTGTTCTATGCAAGTCGCTTTTTAGGAGAAGCATTTTTCAATTCTAAATATAGAAACTCTCATCTAGCCCTGTTAATAAATAACTGTTACATGAATCCTGTAAATGTTTTTTTACAATTGTTTTTAAAAGATAACCACCTTTCAAAACAGATATAGATGTTTAGGGGCACGTAAATATTAATATAACTGACAATAAACAAGCTTCTGTCGGTGAGCATTTACAGTTAATGGGAGAAGATGGTTTTTTGCCGTATAAAGTTTCACCCACCAGAATAACTGCAGAATTTTTTTTTGTCTTGATCACATTTTTGTAAGGGAAAAACTAAAAATAAATAACCTAAATTTTATCTCTTTCCGTTTAGACATTGATATAACAGATCATCTTCAAATAATGCTAAATATAAATTAAGAAAAAAGTGAAAAAAAAGACCAAAGTCACAATATTTCTAACCAAAATTGGTCCCAAGTACTCGAGCAAAATAACCTATTGGCATTTTCAAAAAAAGGCAACGGTCTAAAGTATAGTACAAAAAAAAATTGAAATTTATTACAATAGGATTAGTAACTTCTATAAAACACTGAGATAGATTAAAAAACAGCTTTTAAAAAATTATAGTCGGGAACTGCAAACTGATTAGAAGAGTAAAAACGAACTTCATAAATTACTAAAAAAAACATAAATTTAACTTTTATAAACAGGAAATTGAAAAAACCCAAACAATGTCAAAAAATATGTAAAAGGCTTTACCCAGAACTTCCCTCGTCGACATTGTGACACTAAATAATTTTAAAAATAAAATTAAGTTAGGAGTAAAAATATCTTTACGTTTCTAATAAATGAAATAAATTTTGAAATAAAAATAAAGAATCCGTTACCGGAGGAGTTTGAATCGCGGCGCTTGCGACTCCAAACAAATAGTTGACCAATTTCTCTCAACTCTACGAAACCCTTTTCATATAGTTGAGTTTTAACTGGCTTAATCTTCACGCCAGGCATGTCTTAAGTTTCGTGCCGAAACGAGGTGCATTTCAACCAAATCAGGCAATGGAAAATTAAATATAGGTATTTTTTACATCAATAAACCAATGCAGATAATTCTTTCACTAAAAATGTTTTCATTCTTTTTTAAACATATACGCATATCATCCTATGATTGAATTTACGGCCTCGTCCAAATAAGCGTTTTCCATCTATTTGAAGGTTTTGGAATTACGGATTAATGCGGCTCAACATAACTCACTTCCTCTTTGCACATTTTTGACTTGCAGAACATTTATTCTGTATCTGTTAGATCCAATTTTTGTCAAGGATAAAGCCTACGCTACAAATTATTACTTTTATATATTTCTGAGTTCAAGTAAAAATTAACAGGATTTTCTTTTTTAAGGTGTTTACTCTGTATATATTTGTCTGAAATTTTCTGGGTTCCATGCCAGGTAGATACGTAATATGTATGCAAAATATCGTCTTCCTCCAAGAAATAGTTTTTGAGTTATACCGCCAACAGGCAGAGAGACAGACAGACGGAATTGAGAAAACCTGTTTTTCGTCATCTAGGGGCCCTAAAACGTGAATATCTGAAGAAATCTGGAAATGTGACGTTTTCGTGATTACAATACTTCTTTCGTCTTTCAGACGAGGGAAGTAAAAATGTATGAGATAATGGATGACGCTACAAATAAAGGGGGTAACTATAAATTTACAGTAGAAAGTGGAAAATTCGCAACATTTGAAAATGATTGAAATGGCCAACTTCTGCAACAATTATTTTATTAATGTTGGCATTAATCTAGAAATAAAATACCCCTTCAGGATCTCAAGTGATTGAATATAATAAAAATAGAAACTCTATACATCTGACCCTTTTAGGGGGAAGTAATTAAGCAAATAGTCAACTTAAAGAACAGTCATGCCCCGGGCAGAGACAGGATATCAGCAAAAATGATTAAATCTGCTCATCTGTATATTGTTCGACTCTTAACTCATATCATTAATTTAATATTAAATACAGGGCAAGTACCAAGTCATTTCAAACAAACAATTGTAACCGCCATACATAAAACAGGCCCAAAAAATAAAATGCAATATTACCCACCAATTAGCCTAATAAACAAATTTGCAAAAATGTTCGAAAAATGTATGAAAGACAGACTAGTTAATTATTTCAAGGCATTTAATACATTGTCTGAACAGCAATTTGGTTTCACAGAAAATATAAGTACAGCTGATACGATGTACTCTATTATCTCAGATATAACAAGTAGCTTAAATAACGGTACAAAGGGTATTGTTATTTTCTTAGACCTCGCACAGGCGTTTGTCGCAGTGCCTCACGAAGAACACCTTAATGTACTCCAACACTATGGAGTTCGAGGTACTGCGTTAGAATTATTTAGAAAGTATTTGTGTGAATGGGATCAATACCTAAGAATAAATAATACAATTAGTATCTCAGAAAAAATAAAAATTGGTGTACGACAAGGAACAATATTGGGGCCAATAGTTTTCATAACTTATATAAACTCACTGCTGGAGATCCAGATAAATGGCAAAATAATATCTTACGCCTACGATACTGCTTTGTTTTTTACGGGAAATATATGGAAAGAAGCTAGAGAAAAAGCGATAAGAGGTTTCAAAAAGGTTAAGAGCTGGCTAGACTCACATAAACTCTCATTGAACATATCAAAAACAAATTATGTTGTATTCTCTTTAACACTTGCAAATAGGCCAACATACAATAATATTGAAATTAATAATGACCTAGAAATTTAATCAGCGATTAAAATAAAATAGCTAGGGATTATTATATCCAGGTCAACATTTTAAATAAACAGAACTATCTATCTACAATATAAAATAGGTAACTTAATTCATACATTATATTAGGAGGGAATTTTTAAGCAAAAAGTTAATACAGCAACTATATATATCACTAGTTGAATCTTTACTAAGATAGGGTTTGATAGTTTGGGGGGAGCTTACAGAAGTAGTCTGCAACCACTATGTGTCATTTAAAATTACCTACTTAAAGTAATGTACAAACGAGACAGATTATATCCCCACCAAACAGCTGTACGACGCTGAAATATGTAACATAACTTGTCTGTATGAACACATGATATATTCCCACATTCACAAAAATTAAAACACCGATAGATCATATTTACCAGCCACGCAATATAAAAAACTTAAGAATTCCCAATAGTAGACGAACAATTAATTTAAAATTTATAAATTACTTAGCTCCCAAATACTATACCTAACTTACTGCCAAATTACAGAACAAAGAGCACTAATACGTTACGTTTCAATAAGAAAAGCAAACTCTTTATTGTAGAAAATTTGTTTTGTAATATATAACTTGTAGTATCTCCTTGTTAATGTAGTAATAAATCAGGAAAGTGTTGTAATTTCTCTTTATTTGGAAATTTTATAATCTAGACCTATTAAATGTAAATGTATTTAAAGATTTATTCTAAAAATGTCTATGTTAGTTTATATTTGGTTATTATACTTCTCTCTGGTACATACAGGTGCTCCAGCACCTAGGTACCTACCTATCGTATGTATTTAATTTTAATGTAAAAAATCATATATACCGCTCAACAAATGAACTGGAGCACCCATAAAAATTGTATTTGTTACATTACGTTATAAAAAATATATAAAAGTGATTGATTTATAGTAGACTCATATTAAGCATATTTACTTGCTTATATTTATAAACTAAAGAATTAACAAAATCATATTAATAAAATTAAAAAATAATAAAATTATGAAAAAACTGTATTTCAGAAAAATAAAGGGAAGAACAAAAACAGGAAATTAATAGCTCTTTAAGTATTCTCGGAAGGTTTCAAATTTTTGGCATACTTTGTATGCAATGTGCTATCAACATTTGGGCAACATTCAAAATTTTCAAATGATATTGTTTTATTAATGGGCATAGTTTTATTTAAACCAAATTATAAAGAGAAATGCTTTTTATAGTGATCCAATGCTGAAAGGTTACCATGACTTTTGGAAAATATTTTTAAAAATTGCACCAATATATGCAAATGGTCCAGTTTATTTGTTGAGCAGTATATATTGAATCTTTTTTGTATCTAAAATATAAATAAAAATTAATATTGTGTAAATATTGAACTCATTTGCAAGTTCGGAAAAGTGAAGCAAAAATAAAGTAAACGTATGTGATAGAAGGTGAATTCAATATTAAAGATGACAGTATAATGACTGCGTGTATAATAAAAGTTGATAAAATATAAATTATTAAAGAAACTAAATTCAAGTATTTTCCTTTTTTCCGATAATCCTTCTATGCTAGAGACTTAAATGGGAACCAACTGTAAAAAATAATCTGTTTATAAGCATGCACTACATTTCTATCAGGATACTCTTCCTATGAAGATATACATATTTTCCGATTGTCGCAAACAAAACTTAACACTATAATAGACTTTTATAAGTTCCATAAGTTACTTCCTTGTAATACTGAAAATATTTCTTTTCATATGTGAGTTGCAAAATTTTTTGTAACGATTACTGTAAAAAATAAATTTACGCCAAAATCCTTATATATTTTTTATTGCCACTACCGTTGAAGTTTCTTGCAGTTATTGGTATCAGTCTTGTTGTTATATTATTTATTACCATTATCACCGTTTCTCTCCTTTAAAAACACTGAATGTTAAATTCTGCAGCAAAGGAATAAGAAAGTAACCCTAATAATCATACATCCTAAAATTATTCATTTCAAAGATTCTTGATCAAACAATTAAAGACAGTAGTTCGTATTTAAAACGTTTATGAATTCGTAGTTTGGTGTTTCAACATATGTTTTTTTGTTTACGTACAGTATCTAGACGTTGTTCTATAGTAAAAGTAATAAGCATCCGTTCCAAATAATTTATTTCAGGTTTAGTTTTTCTTATTTTTTAAAGTAAAATTTATAGTAACTGTTCGGTGCCTTCCTTCTTTTGTGTTACCCTTAATAAACAGTTGTAAGTAAAACAAATGAAATGAAAACAAAACACCATCCTACTAAATCTAAACGTTCTAAAAACGAATTACTATCTTGCATTTTTTGATCAAGGATATCTTGAAATGAATGCTTTTGGGAAATATCTATTAGGGTTTTTATATTTTTTTTTGCTGCAGAATAGCGCCCTTATATTCGTTGTGTGCAATTTTGAAACACTGTATGTTTTATTTAAAAAATTAGATTTTTAATTTTCAACATTAGAAATTTGATTCAAAACTGTATAAGAATTTTATGCTTTTTCTGCAGTCATAACATTCCCATAAAGCCAAGTTTTAAACACTTTTATTAACTGGATTCGTCAAAATGTATGTAAAACTCAGGCAGCGGTCTTGCTTTCTCTAAATATTGCTAACGTTTCGAGTTTGTTACATGCTACATCGGTATTTACGACACTTACACCAGGCCGCACGTGGCGGCTGCTTTAACTCGGTACATTCTAAAATGCTATTTGACGATACATAAGCAAAATTCACCCTAACTACGCTACACCAGATTCTGTTGGCCAGCTACTCGTCGATTCGGAACAACGTGAATTAGCGCTTTATGCTGTTGAATTAGTTATTGATTGTTGGAAAAACAAGGGGGGGGGGTCGTCACAGACTCTTTTAGAAATCTTTTAAGAACTGCTCTTTGGAAGTCTGAAATGAGGAACAGTAATTTGATTGGGTGACAGCTGTGTGCGACGTTCCAGCTCGTCCATGCACGAACCAACCTTGTTATTAATTTTTTGTAGGGCGCTAGCACTCCTTACAGAAATACAACATAAAATGTATACAATGGGACGTTGCACCCAAACACCAGGAAATAAAAGCAAAAATTAAGTTAATGTAATTATATTGTATTTAAATATAAGCATGTATAATGAAGATAAATTGAACAGTAAGACAGAAGGTTATTCCTATACCTATCTATTATATAAAGTAGGTGGGATGGGTGTACTGGTACAAGTAACAGGTAATGATTTCCAAACATTTAAACGTGAGTTACCCGAACACGACTAAAATTAAAAGCAATCTACGCTATCATATAATGTCTTTTCGGAATGCGTCACTGGCTATTTATTTAGCCGCAACACGGTAAACTATAACATCAAAATTTGCGAACTACATTACAATACCTTAGTTAGAATCCTAGCGGCGCCATTACTATGTTATGGGAGCACGTACCTTTTCGCGCTAGCTTGCTGATTAAGTCGGGACTGATAAAAACAACGTAGCGATGAAACTTTCACAAATGGCTTCAACAAGGTTGGGGTGATTTCCCTGAAAGGCTGCGGATTCCAGCTCTTCAAAAATGAGAAATAGGAAAAGTCAGCATTGCGACGACGGCTTGGCTACCATCCCGTTTCAACTGTGCATGATTAAGCCTCTTCGATATGTAATTCGCACAAGGTGTTTTAAGAACAACTGTTACGATACTTTTGGAGTGTCCCCCGTAGTATTGAACTTTCGCTAGCTGAATTTTTGAACTTGAATATTTATGGTTGGCTTTTGTCAATTTTTGCATGCTTTAAACTAGGTATCATTAGCTGTATCTTATTTTTAATTATTTTCCTATAATTATCAAGCAGTTTGGTAAGCAACTCTTCGAATAATTACCCATATTCTACTAATTAAATTTATTTTGGTCATATTCCTACAGATATTTGTATATGGCGCTTAGGCAACCCCTGTTACAAATTATTCTGCACTATTCTATTTGTTGCTAGATAAAGGATATCACTTCTTGCAGTCAAATTTTTCAGGCTGTTTTTTTTGCATCTTCTGGCCCAAAAATTTTGGAAAGTTTTGATAACTGGTAACTGGTGGATTTTTGAGCTCTTTCCCATTTTAAACTTGGTGCAGGCTGCTAGTGCCTCGGCCGTGTGCTTAAATTTGTGAGCTAATTAGTATAGCTCAGCTCCGTTTTGATTTTTCGGAGGATCTGAAAAAGCACATGTGCCCTTAAGACGTTCGTATTTGATTTGGTTATACTTACGTCCTTCGCAACTGCGGATTCGTTTGAGGCCAGCATTGTTTCTGCCCTTTCCTCTGGCTCAATTCCAGCGTGAGGTAAGATAAGGCCAGTTTCTTCTTATTTGGGACTTATTTGGGCGTTGTGCGTTATAGCCATTTACTGTCGGATGCCATTTACTGTCGGACTCCATTTACTGTGGGATGCCATTTCCTGTCGGCTACGATCTTGGGAGAGTTTGGACGCTTCCTGCGAGAGGTTGGACTCCTATCTGAAGAGGCTTAGCATTCCTCGTTCGGCTGCTCTCCGCGGGCACCCAAACCGTCGATTCGGGCTCCTGAAATTAGCGAGTAGTCAAGGAATTCTGCAATTTCCTGGGAGCTACGCTAGAGGGTGTAGCACTGCACTCACCTGCGACACAATCACCGCTTCCTCGGTCCGCTGGGCCTCCCGCTGTGTCTGCCGGAACCCCCGTTGCTTCTGCCGTCGTCGGCCCCCCCCCCCGCAAGTCACAGGTTAGGAGCCGACATGTTTTTTTCTACAGGCAAGAAACTGATTTAGTTATCACTCCTTGTGCCTGGTGTAATCTTATAGTTAGTTATTAGAATCTCGTCTCGTTAACAGATAGGGCATGTGTGATATTTTTGAAATAGCAATGCTTCGTCTAGTTAGATGTTAGTGCATGCTTTTGTATAATTTTAATGCGTTATTATGATAGGGCTATTGCAAATTTCGAGCGCCCATTTTGTGCAGGCTACTGATCTTTATTGAATCTTTAATCGAGCTTACCCGAATTGGTAGACAGCTCTGCGGCTCAACCCTGTAGGAGCCTTCGGTTTTGAATTGGCCCCGAACCACGGCGTCTCCGTGGAACCTACGAAAGTCCTGTTTAGGTGGTTCCGCTGCTGCTGGGGGCTTGTCGTCCGCCGCGCCCCATTGAGCTCCCCTGCAAATTGTATGTTAGGTCATCCGCGCTAGTATTTCAGTTTTAAGGCAGTACTTACCGCATGTTGCCTACGGTTTGCTCGATATCACAAAACAGTAACTACTCGACATCCTCAGGTTTATTTCGACGCCATTTGCATGTCGGTCCCTGAGGTCTGACGTCATATTTAGCGTATAGTGGCTAGAGAACCGATTACGGTAGCCGATTGTCTTACTTTGGAGTCGCGTGAACCCGTTAATTATTTTGTCGGAACTCCGTTTGCGGCGTTCGCGATTTTTCCGCGTTATTGTAATTTATTTGCGAGCCTCTAAGTAGGTACAAGTTTGCCGAAGGTTTATTCAAGCGATTGCTTTAGCGTTCACTTATATACCTGATGTATTTCCACTGAGAAAACTGCTCTGTCACTATATGGCCATATAGCCTAGTAGTTTTGACATTAGAAATTTTGGAATAATTACTTTAGAATCTTACTGAGCTGATATTCGGGGTTTCGCATCAGCTGAGCGCTTGCATAACCTGGCCCTGCTATATCCTGCATCACAGGGATTAATCTATTTTTGTTTTGTAATTTAATACTCGCTACGCTCCGTTTTTAACCGCGCAATGTTTTAATGTGTTAGCCCATTCACAGGTCATAGTTATTACTGCCCGTGGGCTACTGTTTGCTCGATATTTATATTCATATTTATATTTATTATTGCATGTCGCATACTGTGTGTTTTCTTTGTTGTTGCTAGAAATATACAAAGGTACTAGTATCGCCTTTGTTACTTGTAACTAATTTTGCCTACTGCCTGCTGTGATTTATATATATATGTTAGCGATGCACTATAGTACCCACCAATATTTAAAATAAAGCTGTGATCTATTCATTGGTTGTTGATTTGCTTATTTTTGACTTGCTGGTTTTTATCTTCGACCTTGTGTAAGGTCCGGCACAAGGAATTGGATCTGAGTCTAGGACCTGGCGCCCACTCCTTTCTTTTTTTTTTGTATTCTCTTTCAGCATAGCTGGAACCCTGCGACCCTCGCGGCGAGCTAGCCCAACTAGGCCGATATTTACCAGCCGGCAAAATAACCAATATAACTTTCGCCAAAAGGTAAGGCCGACCCTCTATCTTCCCTTACAAGAAGATTTTGGCGCCCAACGTAGGGCCTTGAAAGGATTCTTGACTACGTCGTTATTAGGGTACTTGGTGGTACTATAGTGCAAATCGAACTGTTAGGGCGTTAGAATTTATTATTGGCTAGGTGATTTACATTTGGTATTATTTATTGTCGATACTTGTTGGGTATTTACAATTGATTATTGCTAGTTATAGGTTTGTTTATTGCATGCTCAATTACAGGTTCTTGCTCGGATAGTTATAAGTCTAGCTTACATAAGTTTTTTTGATCATCTTGTCCTGTTGGAACAGCAAGATGGTATTTAGATTAGATGTTAATCGTTTGCTCGTCGATAAGCTCGATTATGAGCTTCGAGTTAGAGACATTGCCATTCAGGGCAACGTCCAAGACAAACGTAAATTATTCCGTGCTCGTATGAAGATAGATCTTCTTACGAATGTCACTTTCACTCCCGTATCTTTGGACGCTACTGACGAACTCGCGGTTTGCGAAGACAAACTTTCTATTTTAGCTGCCGAAATTGACAGTTGCACCTCTAGGAACTTGGACAATGATGCACAACGTTTAGGTACTCGCCTTCTTCATGTTCAAGGTCGACTAGGTCATATTATAGCAGAACCAGATTCCGCTTCTAGGTGGGAGTCCCTGAAGGATAGATGCGAACAACTAATTGCCGCCTTGGAAGCGAAGCTTCAGCTTCACGCTGATGCCCAAGCTTGTAACGATACGTCAGTCGCACCGAGCGATTCAAGCTCGGAGGACGGTTCAGTAGCTTCGCCCCAGGAAACTCATATTCGCCCCCATAGCTCTGCTGCCACTACGTCTCAGGAAGACGCTGCCTTGCCTATTCGTCCTATTGCTAGCTCGGTTACGTGGAGTCATCCGTTGTCCACTTCACAGTTCTTTGCCCCTCAGCCTAATCCTAGTAGCTCAGCCATGCAGCCTGGCATATGCTTAGATTATCCGCCCTTTGCTGATGCTGTCAATCGTCGTTCTTCTGCTGCCGAAGATGTCAATCAGTCTGCGTCGCATAGACACATTTCGTCCGCCAACTATTTAGCCATTAATAAATGGAGGATTACCTTCGATGGAGGAAATGGTCTGACTAGCTTCTTGGAGGGGATAGAAGAAACTCGTGTAGCTCGAAACGTGTCCAAGGATCAACTTTTTGCTGCTGCCATCGAATTGTTCACTGGCAACGCTCGAATTTGGTTTCGTTCTATTCGCAACACTATTCGTTCTTGGGACGAATTGATCATCGCTTTGAAAGCCGCTTTCCTGCCTTGTGATTATGAAATCAGCCTATGGGATGAGATCCGTAGTAGAACCCAAGGACCCGATGAGCCCGTGACGGTCTATGTTGCTATTATGGAGAACCTTTTTAGTCGCCTTTCTCGTTTACCTGTAGAAATGGAGCGCATAGAGATTATGCGTAGGAACTTGCAACCATACTTACAGGCTCAACTGGCTCTCTACTCCCCAACGAGTATCGCTCAGCTTAGACAACTTGGAAAACTGATTGAGGATGCTAAGGTGCGATCTTCAAGGTTCAAGAACCCACCTCCGCCTTATCAAGCCCTCGAACCTGACTTGGCTTATCACAAGCCCCGTTTTGGAGCTAAAGCTGCTGCCATTGAGGAAACTAGTTCCACTCCTAGTCCCTCTGCCGAAGGACAAGTCTGCGATGTTACAGCCGCTCGACCCTATGGTGTGTGCTGGAACTGTGGGAAGCCCGACCATCGCGTAGCTCAGTGTCCATCGCCGCGCAAATTGAAGTGTTATCGCTGCGGTAAAGCTGACGTCACAGTTCGTACCTGCCCTTCCTGTTCGGGAAACGGGAACGGAAGGCGTTAAGAGGCCGATTAGCGTCTTCTCCCGCCGCCATTTCTGAGGCCGATTAGCGTCTTCTCCCGCCGCCATTTCTGAGGCCAATGTCGTCTCTCAATCTCGAGAAACGGATCACATACCTACTGGACATCGTATTCTGCTCGACTTCATCTTAGTTCACGCCAACAAAGATGAGAGGCCCTATCTTCGTGTTTCGATTTATGGCAAAGATCTACTTGGTTTGTTGGACTCCGGCGCGAGCCGTACCATTTTAGGTCGCCAAGGATGGGAAGTATTGAGGGGCGTCTGCAAATTAAGTTCTGCTAAATCTACCACCTGCAGCGTCGCCAACGGTGATAAATGCCATAGCATAGGTACACTTACCGTCCCCATCGTACTGAGAGATCGCGTGAGAACTTTCGAAGTCCTGGTTATTCCTTCACTCCCACATACATTAATTTTGGGCACTGACTTCTGGAAGAGGATGGCCCTTGTGCCAGATCTTCGCCATGGGGAATGGACCTTCTCCAAAGTCTCGGCTGATGAGCAAATCGCTGCGATCCGTTCGACTGAACACCTCACGAACGACGAACAAGCTGTGCTTGATCAGACTATCAGCGAAGCTTTTTCCTTGATAGGAGATGGTGTAGGATGTACCCATTTAGTGGAACACGTAATCAAGACGGATGCTGAACCAATTAAGCAGCGCTATTATCCAATCTCGCCTGCTTTGCAAAAGCACGTGAATGAAGAGCTCGACGATATGTTAGAAAAGGGCATTGTGGAACCCTCAACATCCGCCTGGTCATCGCCCATCGTTATGATAAAGAAGAAGGATGGTTCTTACCGCTTCTGCGTAGACTATCGGAAGCTCAACAAGGTGAGCCAACCGGATGCCTATCCGCTTCCGTACATCAGCAACATCTTGGACACGTTACGTGATGCACAATACCTGACCACGTTAGATGTCAAGTCAGCCTACTTTCAGGTGCCGGTTTCTGTCGCTAGCCGTCCGCTAACTGCTTTCACTGTTCCTAATCGTGGGTTGTATCAATTTTGTCGCCTCCCGTTCGGTCTTCATACCGCCCCGGCGACTTGGCAACGTCTTATCGACCGAGTTATTGGTGCCGACCTAGAACCTTACGCTTTCACATACTTGGATGACGTTATTATCTGCACTCCTACCTTCGAAAAACACCTGGAGGTCTTGAAGGAAGTCATATCTAGGATCGCCAAGGCCGGCCTAACTTTGAACCGGGAGAAGCGTCACTTTTGTAAGCCCGAATTGAAGTACCTGGGGTAGGTCGTCAAACCCAATGGTCTGCTTGTCGACCCGGAAAAGGTCGCAGCCATCTTGAACATCCCTAGCCCCAAGACGGTCCCAGAGGTTAGAAGAATATTGGGAATGGCATCGTGGTATCGGCGCTTTGTGCCTAACTTTTCTTCAGTTGTGTCACCTATGACTCGCCTGCTTCGCAAGAATCAAAAGTTTGTTTGGTCTGAGGAATGTCAAACCTCATTTGACACCATTAAAGACTGCCTCGTCTCGGCCCCTGTGCTCTCTTGCCCAGATTTTAGTCGGCCCTTTACTATCCAGACGGACGCCTCTGGCTATGGACTCGGAGCCGTCTTGTCCCAGACATATCCTGAGGGAGAGAAGGTCGTCTGCTATATAAGCCGTTCGCTCACGAAGAATGAGCGGAAGTTCAGCACAACGGTACGTGAATGTCGCGCGGTACTCTTAGCCATCGAAAAACTTCGCCCGTACATCGAGGGAACTAAGTTCGACGTCGTGACCGACCACTACGCCCTCAAGTGGTTGCATAATATTAAAGATCCCATAGGACGCATTGCGCGTTGGGCCATACGCCTACAACAATACAATTTTAACGTCATACATCGCAAGGGCAAAGACAATGTCGTACATGTTGCTCTATCCAGGTCCGTACCAATTATCGATGAAGTAATCGAGGACGACGATATTCGAGATCGCTGGTATGCTCGGATGCGCCTAAAAGTCCGAAACGATCCACAGCACTATCCTGCTTGGCGCGAGTCGAATTCGCAACTCTACAAACATGTTAGGAGCCCGTATCCAGAACTCATGCAGGCCAATGAAGATTGGAAGATAGTTCTACCTAAGGACAAACGTTCAGAAATACTACGACGTAATCATGATGATCCTACCTCAGGACATCTTGGCGTTTCGAAAACCTTAGGTCGTATAGCTCAGAGGTACTACT
This sequence comes from Agriotes lineatus, assembly GCA_940337035.1. Classification (NCBI taxonomy): domain Eukaryota; kingdom Metazoa; phylum Arthropoda; class Insecta; order Coleoptera; family Elateridae; genus Agriotes; species Agriotes lineatus. The sequence goes on along the minus strand of CALNHX010001242.1, from coordinate 56,165 downwards.
GGCCCAAGATGCGAACAGACGTCCTACGCTACATTCGCAACTGCAAGGTGTGCTCCCGCACGAAGCCTGACCAACGACCACCCGCTGGACATATGGGAGGTCACACAAACATCTCGAAGCCCTGGGAGGTCATCTGTATGGACCTCATAGGACCTCTACCTCGTTCTTCTCGGGGATATCAGTATATACTTGTAGTGGCTGATTGCTTCACTAAACTTCCTCTTGTATTTCTCCTTCGTAAGGCTACGGCCGCTTCAGTCGTACGTCACGTTGAAGAAAACGTGTTTTTATTGTTTGGCGCTCCGAAGAGAATTATCTGCGACAATGGTGTCCAGTTCAAGAGTCGCGAATTTACTGCCTTGGCTAGGAACTATGGCTGCAGAATAGCGTTTACAGCGTTGTATCACCCTCAGGCAAATCCAACGGAACGCATCAATCGTGTTCTGAAAACAATGCTTATAGCGTACGTGTCCGACAAACAACGTGAGTGGGATAAATACTTACAACAAGTCGCTTGTGCCATAAGAACCTCCAAGCATAATGTCACTGGTCATAGCCCCTACTTTTTGAATTTTGGCCGAGAAATTACACTCGACGGGAATCCTGAAGAAAGACCTGAAGATGAAGGTCCCGAACTTCGTGTCATCAGGGATGAAAACCCCAACATAAGAGCCCAAGTGCTGCAACGATTGTACAAAGAAGTAAAAGTACGTCTTGCTAGGGCCTACGATCGTTCGAAGGTATACTACAACCTGCGAAGACGACCTGATGAATATCAGGTAGGCAACTCCGTTTGGAGAAGAAACTTCACGCAATCAGATGCTGCTAATCACTATACCGCTAAATTGGCACCCAAGTTCATTGGACCCTTTATAATCCATAAGAAATTGTCTCGCTCCATTTATCAACTTAAGGATCCGGACGGTCGTTTGCGTGGGAATTGGCATGCCAAAGATTTGAAGCTCAATAACGCTGTCGACGATAATGATGATTTGGTTTAGTCTACGTCTTTTTGGGAGGTTGGTTTGGGGACGTCGGACGGAATCTTGGGACCCAACTCACCTTTCCTTTTTCTCGAATTGGAGTCCCGATCTAAACATCTGGTCCCTTCATTTCTCGCATCTTTCTCTTTCTCATTTTTTTTTCTCGTTTGAAAGGGATGTTCCCTCTTTTCGCTGTGTTCGTTCTCTTTATACTTCGTGTTATTTTGGATATCCGTTCTATCTTCCGTCATTTGGAGATAGCTTCAGTGCTGTAGGTCGATCCTGGGCCTAAGTACTTAACCCTTGGTTGAGGTTGGTTTTCCTTTCCCTCCCTTCTTCTGTGTCGTTCGCTTTCCTGTCTCCCACTCCGCATTTTTCCGAGGTGTTTGCGTTTCGGGTGCATCTTTGTTGCAACCTGACGTAGCCTTCCCTTCCACCGGCGCAGCTCACGTCATCTTGCAGCAGTTGTCTTCGATGATGCGCTTGGACTCTTACATGCTCTCTCCTTGTCTACTTCTTTAAATCCTTCGTTCCTTCCCTTCGTGTTTCCTTCCGGCAGGCATCGTTTTTTTTTGTCTTTTAGGGCGATTTCTTTTGTTGGCATTTGTATGGTCGGGTAAATCTGGAGTGATTTACCCTCCCTTTTGTGAGGGGAGGATTTGTTACAATACTTTTGGAGTGTCCCCCGTAGTATTGAACTTTCGCTAGCTGAATTTTTGAACTTGAATATTTATGGTTGGCTTTTGTCAATTTTTGCATGCTTTAAACTAGGTATCATTAGCTGTATCTTATTTTTAATTATTTTCCTATAATTATCAAGCAGTTTGGTAAGCAACTCTTCGAATAATTACCCATATTCTACTAATTAAATTTATTTTGGTCATATTCTTACAGATATTTGTATATGGCGCTTAGGCAACCCCTGTTACAAATTATTCTGCAGTATTCTATTTGTTGCTAGATAAAGGATATCACTTCTTGCAGTCAAATTTTTCAGGCTGTTTTTTTGCATCTTCTGGCCCAAAAATTTTGGAAAGTTTTGATAACTGGTAACTGGTGGATTTTTGAGCTCTTTCCCATTTTAAACTTGGTGCAGGCTGCTAGTGCCTCGGCCGTGTGCTTAAATTTGTGAGCTAATTAGTATAGCTCAGCTCCGTTTTGATTTTTCGGAGGATCTGAAAAAGCACATGTGCCCTTAAGACGTTCGTATTTGATTTGGTTATACTTACTTCCTTCGCAACTGCGGATTCGTTTGAGGCCAGCATTGTTTCTGCCCTTTCCTCTGGCTCAATTCCAGCGTGAGGTAAGATAAGGCCAGTTTCTTCTTATTTGGGACTTATTTGGGCGTTGTGCGTTATAGCCATTTACTGTCGGATGCCATTTACTGTCGGATTCCATTTACTGTGGGATGCCATTTCCTGTCGGCTACGATCTTGGGAGAGTTTGAACGCTTCCTGCGAGAGGTTGGACTCCTATCTGAAGAGGCTTAGCATTCCTCGTTCGGCTGCTCTCCGCGGGCACCCAAACCGTCGATTCGGGCTCCTGAAATTAGCGAGTAGTCAAGGAATTCTGCAATTTCCTGGGAGCTACGCTAGAGGGTGTAGCACTGCACTCACCTGCGACACAATCACCGCTTCCTCGGTCCGCTGGGCCTCCCGCTGTGTCTGCCGGAACCCCCGTTGCTTCTGCCGTCGTCGGCCCCCCCCCCCGCAAGTCACAGGTTAGGAGCCGACATGTTTTTTTCTACAGGCAAGAAACTGATTTAGTTATCACTCCTTGTGCTTGGTGTAACTTATAGTTAGTTATTAGAATCTCGTCTCGTTAACAGATAGGGCATGTGTCATATTTTTGACATAGCAATGCTTCGTCTAGTTAGATGTTAGTGCATGCTTTTGTATAATTTTAATGCGTTATTATGATAGGGCTATTGCAAATTTCGAGCGCCCATTTTGTGCAGGCTACTGATCTTTATTGAATCTTTAATCGAGCTTACCCGAATTGGTAGACAGCTCTGCGGCTCAACCCTGTAGGAGCCTTCGGTTTTGAATTGGCCCCGAACCACGGCGTCTCCGTGGAACCTACGAAAGTCCTGTTTAGGTGGTTCCGCTGCTGCTGGGGGCTTGTCGGCCGCCGCGCCCCATTGAGCTCCCCTGCAAATTGTATGTTAGGTCATCCGCGCTAGTATTTCAGTTTTAAGGCAGTACTTACCGCATGTTGCCTACGGTTTGCTCGATATCACAAAACAGTAACTACTCGATATCCTCAGGTTTATTTCGACGCCATTTGCATGTCGGTCGCTGAGGTCTGGCGTCATATTTAGCGTATAGTGGCTAGAGAACCGATTACGGTAGCCGATTGTCTTACTTTGGAGTCGCGTGAACCCGTTAATTATTTTGTCGGAACTCCGTTTGCGGCGTTCGCGATTTTTCCGCGTTATTGTAATTTATTTGCGAGCCTCTAAGTAGGTACAAGTTTGCCGAAGGTTTATTCAAGCGATTGCTTTAGCGTTCACTTATATACCTGATGTATTTCCACTGAGAAAACTGCTCTGTCACTATATGGCCATATAGCCTAGTTTTGACATTAGAAATTTTGGAATAATTACTTTAGAATCTTACTGAGCTGATATTCGGGGTTTCGCATCAGCTGAGCGCTTGCATAACCTGGCCCTGCTATATCCTGCCTCACAGGGATTAATCTATTTTTGTTTTGTAATTTAATACTCGCTACGCTCCGTTTTTAACCGCGCAGTGTTTTAATGTGTTAGCCCATTCACAGGTCATAGTTATTACTGCCCGTGGGCTACTGTTTGCTCGATATTTATATTCATATTTATATTTATTATTGCATGTCGCATACTGTGTGTTTTCTTTGTTGTTGCTAGAAATATACAAAGGTACTAGTATCGCCTTTGTTACTTGTAACTAATTTTGCCTACTGCCTGCTGTGATTTATATATATATGTTAGCCATGCACTATAGTACCCACCAATATTTAAAATAAAGCTGTGATCTATTCATTGGTTGTTGATTTGCTTATTTTTGACTTGCTGGTTTTTATCTTCGACCTTGTGTAAGGTCCGGCACAAGGAATTGGATCTGAGTCTAGGACCTGGCGCCCACTCCTTTCTTTTTTTTTGTATTCTCTTTCAGCATAGCTGGAACTCTGCGACCCTCGCGGCGAGCTAGCCCAACTAGGCCGATATTTACCAGCCGGAAAAATAACCAATATAACTTTCGCCAAAAGGTAAGGCCGACCCTCTATCTTCCCTTACACAACTTCCAACTTTAATAATTCCCACTTAACCCTCTAATAAGGTTCCCATCCCTATACCAAAAACCAGATCACTCGCCTTAACAAGCGGTAACTAGTGTGTTCACCTTGATGTGCTTCGAGTAACTGCCGTAATTAAAACTGATATCATCACTACGAAAAATAGACCTGGGATTTCGACACAAAGAATTTCAGCTCGAAGACTGCCGAGGGCCGTTATAGTAATACGTTTAAAGGATTCAAGTGTATTCCTGTAATTGACTTAGGAGCCTGTAAAAATAATGAATGCCCCGCATCTATAGCCATCTCTCTCCTACATATGTGCGCTACGCTCGTTGCTCCAGATTGCTCCACATTTCGCAGGAAAATGGTCGCTTAAACCGAAACCTAGGCCTTAAGACAAGCTGAAGCGTATTTCTCGAGAAGCGACTTTCTGTTTCTACAGAAGTCGTTAAAATAAAATGACGTAAGTTAACAATCGCAGATTCCAAAACGTTATCCGGGACGACCTCTATTATTTAGCAGCCAAAACAACTGTACACTACTTGCGCAGTACAGAAACGGTAAGATTGCGCTCATATTTGCAGAATTATACAATATTATTATAGAGAAACAGAAGTTGTCGTTAATTCCGTAAATGGGCTACATTTGCAGAAAGTGCTAGAATTTAAAAATTATCCTAAAAAGTTAGTTTAGAACGAACTGGTGGCTCATACTTTTTTAGTGCTACCTATCACAAGCATCTCAAATTGAAGACGAGCTGATAGATCAATTCGGTTTCGGCAATGTGATGCTATCCCCACATTTTTCAATTAAGCACATCGTACGAATTTTCAAAAATGAACATAGCTAAAAACTATTTCAGAGGAAGTTTTGAGATTTTACGGTGGTTTTAAACACTATAGAAGCGGACTGCGCAAAATCTCAGTGACATGATATTCTTTTGAAGAATTTAGACATCCGAAACTGTTCCATTGTTTGACAGCAGAGAGCGTCTAATAAATTCTGAAAGGACGTGACAATGGAGAGCACCATATAAAATTAGGTTTCAAGCGTTTCATTGATTAAAAACTGCTTTTCTTTAGATTTATGCAAAATCGACAGTTTTAAAGTATCAACTTCACAACTGAATATTATAAAAGGTTTGTTAAATGTTGAGGTATGGTTCATTATATAGAAAAAACAAATCTAAATAAGACATTTGGTAGAGGTTGCTGTAGTGTTTTTTTTTTCAAAAAAGCTATTCTTTTAATCGTGACGGTTATATTTTTCTTGATTTAAAGTAAACTGATAATTCTCTAAAAAGTATTTCTATTGAAACCATTGTTTATGTACATTCTCTTAGAACTACAGTAGTGGTATATTTTATTAAAGATCTTGTTAATTTAGAATTTTCTTCATGAAATCACAATATGATACAACAACTTTTCACTACAGAAGAAAATTTCTTTAACAGTATGGTACATTTTCGTTACTTTTAGTACAGTTTTCAATAATATAAAGAATTCGAACGGTTTCTGAGATTAATTTTGAGTATACAAACCGAATATTTCTGAACGGCCACGAAAAGTGTCAATAAAATTGTAAAATTACAGTAAATTGATAGGTACCTTGTTCAAAACTTAACTGAGAATAAAAAAAATAAAATTGTTTATGTTAAATTAACTTAACTTTAACTCCTGAAGCAACTTACTGAGCTAGGACTTGTCGTACAGTGTAGCAAAATTTGACTAGCTAGTTGCTGAGCAGGGTATGATTGGTTGTCCGAAAGTGCCACTGGTTCGAGACGGTCGAAACGAGAGCAGCTACATGTGTTGGTGTAAATTTCTATACCACATAATTTTTTATTTTTTTATTTACATGGTCAGCGGAGATACTGTTAGGTCTTTGGAGGATACCGGGTGGCAGCTTTAATACCAGTTGGTTACCCTTGCGGTGCGAAAGGTACCAACATGTAGCAGTGCGCCGGGATACCTCTTATGTCAGCGGGTCAATCAGGCCAAGAAGGACAACTAAAAACAACTGGTCCCTTACCAGTAACTCCCCGTAATGGAATTTATGCGGGTAAGTCACATTAATATTCAGCACAGTAAGGGCGCTACGGTAAAACTGATTAGGTTAATGACTGCAGAAGAGAAATAGAATCTTATATTTACAGGAATAGGGATAGGGGGCTAGGTGAGGCCAACTACGATCTAGTAGTCGGCAAGGAGGTGAAGGAGCGGTCTAGGACCTAAGTTATGGTGTCTTACAGGGGAATGATTAAATAAAGAGGTAGTCGGAACGGCAAGCACAAATGTCTCGAACTATGAGAAGACTTGACCTGTCAGGGTGGCTAGAGTGTGTAGTGTCCCATGGTGAAACGGCACTTTCGCCGATTTGCATAAGGAAGCCAGGCGAATCTTTAATCGAGCTGCCAGAAATGGGAAATAGGCTTTTATGTACATTTTTTGAGCAGACAAAAGTAACTTTAAAATAGAGTTGAGATTTAGTAAGAGAGCTAGCTGGCAGAAAAACTGCGTGGAGTTACGCTCCGTATCGGATTCTGCCAGAATAATAAAGATTTTAGTTTCTAAACAAGTCATACGATAGGAGCGTTAAAAACGTCTGTTGAGACATAGACTGCATCTAGAGAGAGAGCAATAATTACATGACTTCCTGGATGTTTACATTTCCGAAGACGGGCCATCCAAATGCAAATCATGGCAGAAAAGGTACAGAAGAACGGCCAGTTCGCAGAGAGTGTCATAATAGAATGCATGAGTTCGAACTATTTAGGTCGCCATGGTCAGACAGAATCCTTCGAGAACGGTTTCCAAAGGGCCTAGATATCTTTTTTCCAAGTGTGACAAGGATATACATATACAATGGGATGGGTTTCAGAACAATGGAAAACGGTCAGAGTGGTCTACATCCCCAAACCGGGAAGGAAAGGCTATACGACTGTGAAATCATTTGGGTTTATTAGCCTTACATCCTTACTTTTGAAGGGCTTAGAAAAGATTATTCACAGATATCTAATGGAAAGGGCAATTAAAATATATCCATTCCATGAAAACCAGCACGCATACAGACGTGGAAGGTTGACGGAAACTGCACTTTGGTATAAGGAAGTGGTCCTTGTAGTTCTTTTTGATATTGAAGAAGCCTTACAGGCCAGAGAAACCCCTTTCATGATGATCAGTTGGGTGAGGTCGGCGTTGGAAGATAGAACCATTAGTATGAACCTAGGGTATCGTTCAGTGAGGGCCGGAGTGATGAGAGGATATCCGCAAAGCAGCTGCCAGTCAACCTTTCTATGTGACTTATAATGAACGGTCTGCTGGAAGACCTAACGGCAGAGGACTTCTGCGCACACGCATGTGCAGATGATGGACTGATACATGTGGCTGGTAAGTTCCTAAACACCGTCTAAGACAGAATGCAAGTAGTCTGCAAGATAATTTAAAGATGGTGTGTGGAGAAAGGCTGAGACTATTCTCATTACTGAAAACAATGAAACTTGAACGTTTCAAGACACCCACACTGTAAGAAAGACCACTCGTACCAGGTCAAGAGATCAAGTACTAGGGGGTCAACTTTTGATAGTATATTAAGCTGAAGGTCGCATGTCAACAAATCTGTGAGTAAGTTAATAGCGACTTTATGGCAACTGCGTCGAGCGGTAGGTAAAAAGAGGAGGACGAACCCTCAGATTTTGTATTGGCTCTCCACATTGCTAATAAGGCCAAGAATTCAGTATGGTTCAGTAGTCTTGTGGTCTAGTGTAAAACGATTTACAATTTCCGCAAGACTGACAATTGTCAAACGACTAGCCTGTCTAGGAATTACAGAAGCAATGAGGACAACTCCAACGGCCGCACTTGAGGTTATACTAGAACTCCCGGACCTTGATACTTGGATAAAGAGAGAGGTTATGGTTACCATCTCAGAATGTGGGATGCGGCACTTTGAAATAGTCAAGGAGTATGCACTGACCATGCAAAGATTATAGTGGTAGTGTCGAAGGAAATGCCTTTGTCAACTTAAACGTAACTGAAGCAGAAGACCGAGTAAGGTTGGAAAAGGGATACTTTTTCACTATTCCAACAAGAGGTAAGTGGGGACAGAACGAAGTTTCAGCCGGATGCCTTAATATGCTGCATGGATGGCTGTCAAATGGCACAAAGACAAGGCCGAAGGAAATCTTTGAACGTTCACCATGGTATTTTAACATAAGTTTATGTCATTCTATCAGTGGAAACCAAAGACGAGATTAGGATATTACTAGAGCAAAAAATCTATATCTGCTCTGACAGCCAAGCTGCATTAAAAGCAATTTATTTAGCCAGGACAAAATCAGCTGTCGCCCTAAGAATATGGATATGCTTTAGCAGAACCGGTAAGGGAAAGGAAAAATTATGTTGAGATCGTCTGGGTTCCGAGACATACGGGTTTCCCCAAGGAATGAGAAGGCTGACGAACTAGTCAAACTCGGAGCTGAGGATATCTGTTTTGAATCGGAATCCCTACTGGGTATTACAAGGCAGCAGGCCTCAACAGCCCTAACCGAGTGGTCCTACGAGACCATTGAGGAAAAGTGGAAAAAGTGTATGGACTGTCAGCAGGCTAAGTACCATATAGCGGGATTTAATTCGAATAAATCGGTCTGGCTAATGGGAAGAAGCCAAAGAACCACATTTCTTTTGATCGGGATTTGAATTAAGGAGACACCTAGCATGATAGGAATTGAGGCAGGTACAGATATACTAAAAATAAGTAGAACTAATTCGCCGTACACAAGGCAATAAGCGATCTATTCTTTAACGATGTGCTTAGAATCGTACTGTAATCGGTGAGTAAAAACGCTACACTAAGCGTTTGGCATACACGCGGGAAGTATTTTCAGTTTTACACTGCCACGTACTAGAATTGGTGTACGATGAGAATCGTAAAGTAGGGTACCTGGCATGTGTAATCTGCAGGTAGGTAATTCAGAAAGAAGCCTCAAGATCTGCTGATCCTAGGTTCGGAAGTGAAGCTGCCTCGCAAGAAGTGCAGAATTGGAGTTGCAGGTATTTCCCTAGTATGAGGGGTTGAGATCGCAGAAGAGAAAGGCCTTTGGAGGAGGCATTCTTGCCAAGTTAGCTGGAAGGCACACCCAAACTACTTGTAAATTCTTTTTCTAGGTGTCAATCGGGATCGCTTTAGAGCCCCAAGACAGAAAGCGGGATAATAAAAAGGCTTAAAACACTTAAACATCGTAAAGCAATTAGTTAAAGCGTACGTTTTGAACGAAAAACCTACCACGAGGGCGGTTAGAGGTGAGTCTGCTTCTGAAATATTGTTTGAAGACATTACTAGATAAGTTTCAGTGGTTGCATGTACAACATGTCAATGCTGCTCGAAAAATTGCAAGATCACATCCACACCATCGTTCTTTCTTATACCGTGCGTCCACGAGACTACGCACCATGGAGCTGGAGTGATGCTAGTTTATTTTAAAGATCTACTCTTCCGGTGGCAATTGATAGTCAAACGGTTGCTAAGCATTGACCATTAAAATTGATTTTGAAAGTAACAAATAAAGTGCCTTCGAACGTTTTCGAATGGTCATGGCTATACAACGTATAATAATATGTTGGTGGCACTGTAAGTCTATGTCAAATTCGAGGTTAGCAGGTTAGGTTTTGTGTCAGTCTGTGTCAAAACTGACGCAAAACCTAACCTGCTATCGTCGAATTTGACACCATACGTCAAGTTGAATAAGACTAATCGTTTATTGCCATAGAAAAATAAATATAATAGGGTTTGTCATTAAGCTGTTTTCGTAAAAGCAAGAGCTGATCTTTGGGATAAATTAACGTTGCTCTGATTCCATGGTGCGAAACCCTGTGGACACACGGTATAGACAAGCTTTCCCAAAAATTTATCAAATCTTCTTTACTTTTGAAATTTGCACAGGAATAGACTAAGAGGGCTAGGCAATCAAACGCATACCAACGTAGAGGTGGCTATATAACATACACCTTAACAAGTAAAGAATAGTTGAAAATAACTGGCGCGAGACAACTTCTGGGTTAATAATTGAATTTGAGCTTAATGTACACCTAACAGTACTAGTTTTCTTAGGCTGATTTTAATTTTCCACATTTTGAACTGATTATTCTCTATCTAGGCAAATAGATAATATTACGATTTTTGCTTCTACAGAAGAAAAATAGGGGAAATTATTGCAAGGCTCACTAGATTCAGCAGAGAATACAGATTGGAAATAAACAACAAACAGATCCAAATAACGATAGCCGACCGTAAAAACAACAACTTATCAATGATGAGGAGGACGGAAGGGTTTGACGTAGTTTCGTTTATTTTGGATCTTTAATAACTAACTCCGGTGGCTGTGAGGAAGAGATACAACAAAGAACAGTAATTGACCGAACTGCGACGGTGAAACTGACGATCTAGAAAGACTTTCAAAATAGACCAAACTTAAGACTGACCCGTGTATTAATTTTTCTAATCGCACAATATGCTTCTGAAACGTGGAATCTAAAAAGCAAAGGGATTCACAAAATAGATGCCCTAGAGATGTGGGTCTACAGAAAAAATTATCAAAACATTGTGGACCCAACATCGTACGCATAAAGCCATATTGGAATAATTTAAGATAATGAAACGAATATCAAACAAAGTGAAGGAAAACTATATGACATATTTCGGACACATATCCAGAAAATCGTGTACAATACAGAAACGTATCATCTAAGGCAGGGGTCGGCAACCTGCGGCCCGCGGGCCGCATGCGGCCCTTTCCAACTTTTTGCGCGGCCCGCCAAAGCACCAATATAACTTTAGGAAAAATCAACAAACTTAGTGCGTAAGCGTGCCGAAATGTGGCCGGTGACAAAAATGCGCGACAAACAGAAGCATAGTGGGAAACCTATTTTACTGTTTAATCCCCACTCCCCAGCGAATACGACGTCTCGCTTAGCAAGTGTAGCATTCTTTCTAGTGATGGGCATAATCGGATGATTTCAATAATCGGAATGTTCCATTTCGGAATGTTTATAAAATCGGAATATCATCCGATTATTTTACATTCCGTAAATGCAAGCAAGGGAAAACGAGCGAAATAACAACAAGCGGAAGGAAGATGAAGTGCGCGCAAATTTACGATGAGAGCACTCGCCGTCGCGCCGTAAGCCCTTATCTACGTTGGCATCTATTGTTTGGGTTTGTAGGACGGTCAGTAATAGCTATTTACGTTATTAGACCGGTAGCAAAATTTTTATGGCCGCGCCAATACTTTACAGGTCGAACCGTAGGGCGAGACCTGTATGTTTGGCAAGGCCATAAGAATTCTACCGGTCGTGTATCGTATAAGATTTTTTAGGATACTGCATTGGTAACTAGCGTTTACATTGTTACAAACGAGTCCGGTAGATAAAATTTACCGGCCTAGACCAGTAGTAGTTCTATTACTACTGGTCTAGGCCGGTAAATTTTATCTACCGGACTCGTTAGTAGTTCTATTACTACTGGTCTAGGCCGGTAAATTTTATCTACCGGACTCGTTTGTAACTATGTAGACGCTAGTTAGCAATGCAGTATCCTAAAAACCAATTTATGAGTTTGAGTCGCACAGTGGGATATGAGGAAATAAAATATTTTTTTTCAAATTATTACAGTAGTTACGTTAATAGACTTTCGGAAAATGGTAGTGATATTTTAAAGTTTAATAGCACATAAAGTACAAAATAGATAGTATAAAACAATACTTGAATTTGAAGTCTGTAGGTGTACTATCTAATAATTAATCTACGAAATACCACTGCCATTAGTGCCATTCACGTATCATACACGTGCGCACACGGCGCGACCCGTCGACATTCGCCAACCAGCATATAGCAGTCAAGTGAGTCAATACAACATTCCGTATTCCGTTCAGTTCAAATTGGCATTTCGTTTTCTGATTTTGTGTACCGAATAGTAAAATAATCGAATTCCGAAAGTTCCGAATTTTGTGCACCGAACAGTAAAATAATCGAATTCCGAAACGTTCCGAAATAATAGGAACCTTCCGATTTTTTGAACAATCGGAAACTTTCCGATTATTCATTCCGGATCGGCCCATGACTAATTCTTTCATTTCGCCAGTTTGCTACTGTATGTTCATATGTGCGTTCATGTTGACAGCCGTATGACGTTTCACTACAATGTTTTATATTTTTTATATTTATATTATTTATATTTACATATTTATACATATTTAATTGGAATTGTATTTTCTTTTTTTTCCCTTTTAAGAATTGTAAAATTTTTGTTCTCTAACATTATTGTTATTATAGCATGTCAATAAAAAATAATTTTTTTCTATATTTATTTTTAATAATATTTATACTCGTATATGATATAAAAGCACTATTTAAGTTACATTTGAATGTGCGGCCCGCATAAACAAAATTATTTTGAAAATGGCCCGCCGTCCGAAAAAGGTTGCCGACCCCTGATCTAAGGAATAGTGAATGGTAAAATACTACGAAGAAAATTACCCACAAGATGGATTGACCAAATTCGATGTGCTTTAGGAATGAGCGTAATTGAAGCAACAGATCACACCCAAGAGAGGAAGCAATGTAGATCAACTATCAAACAGAAAACATCGTGACGTAACTACACACTAATACAGTGAACGACTGAAGAGAGACATTCTGTATCTTGCGTAATCATTACATAGGACGATATTAAATTTTTTTAACTTTATTCTATAAATATTGCAGTGAATTTTATTATTACTTATGTTTATATTTGATATTGATATTATTTTATTTAAATAAATGACTCTATCATCTAAAAGAGTTGGGCTTCCACATCCTAGCAAATATGATTAAATGTAGAATTATAGGGAATATTTTTGCTATTAAGATAATTATTGTGGTTTTTATGATTTTTAAAGTAATCGCTTTAGCCACCGCTTGTGTATCCAATGGGACCGCTACAAAATTAGATATTTCAACTGATGGGAACAAATTTACAAACATGGCGCTTCAACTTCACAATTTTCAAAACAATTTGACCTCCTATTAAAAATTACATCAATAATTACGTAAGAGTGCGTTCTCTAGGTGATTTAACAAACGTAAGTAAATAGAGGGCACAAAAAAGCACTCACAAAGCGCTACTTTCGGAAATGTGCAAAAACTGACGCCACTTTAAAAGTTTTACAACACTTTCCAACCTTATTTGGCTTCTCTGATGCAAAATAGGACACTAGGCGTCTCCACATCAGGTCCAACGACGGACAGGGGCTCCTCTTTCTCTCGGTTGACCTGCTGTAACAAACCATATACCTCTTCGAACGCCGCCTATAGCTTGCACCATTCCAAAACTGCTTACAACTCCGTATTTGCCCCAGTTCCAGCGCTCCACACCGTTCAACATGAATGTTGCTGTCTCCTTCCCTCTTCCAGGGCTATGCTAACCCGCAGTAGCTTCAAAAACTGCCACAGGAACGCCAGGGACTACTCGATGTACCATTGAACACTTTTAAAAACTCCTATAGGAGTGCAACGAATCAAAGCAACTCTTCTACGGCCTACCCAAAAAAATGGTATTTATTCCCTCTTAAATGAATTATTTGTGGGAAAGACAAAATACCACACCTCTCAGCTTGGCTTAGCTTCCCTCTTACATTTTTTCTAAGCTTGGTCTGATTACGTTTTATGTTTCAATCAAGGCTAATACTATTTTTAATACCGTTTTTACCAATTATTAACTGAAAGTCAGTGCTGTTCATACAATTTGTAAAAATTAAACTGCACATTTGTAGAATATTTTGTAAAATAATATTTGAAATGCCTGAAATTTTATTAATTGCCATAATAATTTTAGAGGATTTCAAACTGTTCATTGCAATATCTACATCGCAGATAATTTGATAAAGTATCTAAGTATTTTCTAGCTGGGTAGTGGATTCTGCTATTATTATAGTATTTAATTCAAAATTTATTCTTAAAAGTGCAAAATGCAACTGAAATTGTTCTTAGTATTATACAACTAGCAACTAATTAAATCAGTGGACTTTCTCCAAATAATGCTAATTTCATACTTTTTAATAATTAGGACAGTATTTATTACACCTCATATTTTTGTGCTAGTATTGGACCCACAATTGATTAAAGTAAATTTGCTGCAATAAATATAGTTTCCATTGTTACATAACGTATTTTATTTTAGGTAAGGGTTAATTTCAGTTAATATAAAATCAGTTTTGTGGATACGCTGACGGGAAGATGGCAGGTATAAATTAATGGTTAATTGAAAACCAACAAAACAAATCCTTTCTGATTAAAGCTTCGCCTGAGCAGCTTAATTTGCATGGTTGACGCTATATTTATAAATTGGACATGTAACATCACACATTTTACATTGAAAGTAGGTGAAGGGAATTTATACAAAAACTCATTTAGTAGAATGACTGATAGCTTCGGTTGGAAGGTTGCCGTGTTAACTAAAAACGGTGTGGTTTTTCTGCGACATGCCTATACTTTGAGCAATATTTTTTTACGATTCAGCTATACGGCATTGATATATGGGACCTTTAATAATTTTCTTGTTCTTCTTTGATGACAGCTTCGGTGAAGTTTATTGGAACGGGTAACCGATCGTGTGGAGGTTTTACGTACAAAAACCACCACAATTGGATCTGTCCTTAAAACCAATTAATGTTAATGCGAAAGCCAAGTATAGCTTTATGAAAGAAATTAAGTAGTATGAAGTACGACCGTCTAAAATAAAATATTCAAATTTGTTTTCAGATAGTTTCTTCGGAGTAATTGAATTGTTCGGTGATAATTAAATATTGTCTTGAAATACGGGCTAATGAAAACAGTCTTGCACTAACTATTTTAATCTTTTAGGGTAAGTGCAGGATCAACAACATTTTCTTTGAAGCGTAATTTGATTAAAACGTAATCTGGCTGTTAGAGCATTAGGTGTTACTTCAATTTATCATAGCTTAAAGTATGCCACTTTTTATTTATTTGAAATAACTCCAGTTACATCATGATAATTTTTAGCTATGTATTGCTGTTACCATTATTACAGAATTAAGAATCTTTCTTAGCATTTAGTATTATTTCTAGAAAAACCAAGTGAATTTGTTACTCAAGGAATAACCTGGAGGTAAAAGAAGCTGATTATATTTTGTTACGTTGCGAAAATTCGTTGCTTAGTGACAAAAAGTGATAGTTTTGGCAGTTTAACTAGTGCGCCCAATGTATGTGCATCAGTTTCCTGCCTTCTTGTTCCAGCGTTGGTACTGGTGGCATTAATTGTGACTGGCCTATTTTCATTTGGATATCACTAACATTAACCTATAAATTTTTCTTTCCATCGCTCTGTAGGTTTTCTTATTGTGTCTAAGTTGGCTGTAGTAAGGTGCTACAGGCTAAAAGCCGTTTATGATCTGCAATAGGCTTACAAAATTTCTATGACTAGCTGGTGGGATGGGATGGGCCTTAAACTGAAGAAATAGGTGCTCGCTGGTGAAAGTCAGATCGGTAGATACGGAGAAAGAATGCTTTTTTATACAACCCTGATGAGTCATTAGCCGATGATGTAACGAGAAGGTTCTACCATAAAAAGACCCTTGCTTCTACAAATCGAGGTAGTGAACGCTTGGAGTCGAACTTACCTGTCGCTCCTGTTTCCAAAGAACGCGTACTGCAGTTTGCTTTGTAAGAAATCAAATAGGATAACATCTAATACTGCTATATTTAACACACAAGATAATTACAATTCTGGTTGGGCCAGCTGCGGCGGTCAGAATCCTCAAACTACTCTTGAAGAATCTACCTAAAAACATGACGTTGCGTCAAGCTATAGACTAAAGATCGCAGTATTGTTGGCCTGACGGTAAGTTAGCTACTGGTTCAGAAATGCCGATTTCCATACTTCACACATGGATGCGCTGTTAAGGTTCGTTAAGCGGTCGGTTATTAAATTAGTTTAAACAGAAGCATAAAACAATACGTTAGATTGACTTAGCTGTATGCAGTACATCCAAAATTCACAGTATGGGACGAGAAGGGAGCAGCCAGGTGATTCTAGACTTAAGTGAAATGTTTAGTGACAAGCAACGGAACGATCGTTGCAATCCTAATCGGTTGTTGGCGTCGCCTAGAAGACGGATTTGCGATAATGCGTAGAAGTAGGGGTTGCTGCAAACATGACGGAGATGACGTTGGTACGAGAATGGAACGGAGATGATGCGTTACTTGGGATATCCGATACAGCTCATAAATTAAATTCTTAGATACACCAATGGAACGTGAACAGAATTTAAATTAAGTTGAGCTTGCAAAGCTGATTTATATCTGGAAAATAATGTGAGGGGGCGACATAGCAAACTACATCGCACTCAAAAACGACAAAACTTCGACCTGCACGCTCACTCGAAGGTAGCTCTGCTTTCTGTCTCCTGCTGGTCTTGCTGCTTTAAAGCGTGAAGATATGCACATCTCTTGGTTTAAAACCAATGGCGACGGCAATCTATTTTAACCTCACCTATTAAAGTGTTCATATTTAAGCTCTAACTGTGATTATTGGTATGATGCAGGAGTTTAATACGTTTGACCTTAGGTATAGTAGAATTTTTGGATTTTTTATAATGTAGGAAAGTTCAAATGCTTCTCATCGTATGCGAATTCCTCTTCTAACTTTAAACGTTTGATTTTCTTTGTTTGTTTTAATAGCTTGTCCTATGTAGACATCTTCCTCTATTTGTTCTATTCTGGCCCATTCACTAATATTTTTCGTTACTCGTTGGTGTTACTCATTAGTTTTGTATTGGATACATTTATTTTAAAATCTCGTTGTAGCGAAGCTTCAGGCAGATCGTCAATTATACTTTGGAGTTCGTGTCGATTAAATAGTTCTACCATTATCAGTTGTTTGAATATGTCTTCTAAGGCTAAGGTAAATAGTTTACGGAAAATTGTATCCACTTGCCTCACACCACTGCTGATGCGAATGGAGTTAGTATTAAGATTTAATATCACTCTGCGTCTGCTTACCATCTGTTATTATTTTAATTAATAATATTCCACAATGCCACAAAGGTTTGCAGCGAGCTCTGGAGTGATTAAATTGAACCAATTGCTTAAATAACGTTTATTATTGTATCTAGTGTACAAAGCAATTACATATACATACAACAAAGCAAAATGTTCTTCTAGGCCCTGTTTCTGGAGTTCTCAACACCTAATGACACAGAGGCTCAACATGCGTCTAGAAGAAGTTCTTGCAGTGACTGCAATAGAAGCTCTGTTTCCACTCGTTTGACTGGCTAAAATAATATTTTTAATGGCGGCTGTATTTTATCTAAGAGTGTTAAATTTCGGATTTTTCAAGAATGTAGGAATAGGGAGGATGGAGTGAACGTCTTTATCCTAACACGTGCTGCAAGGTGGGCGTTCTTTTAGTGCCATTTGTTTGCAGGCGAAGCGGCCTTGTGACTTGATGGAGCTAGCGGAAGGCTACAAGATCTAGAGACGTTGGATGCCTGCCTGCACAGGCCTGGTGGCTCTCGCAGCAAGCCGGGGGTTTGCTACAATATAAGTGAGATACGGCTTCCTTATCGCTTTTTCGGGGCTGCATTTTCGATCCGCCACAGGTCCAAACAGCCACCAAATTTGACTTTTGTGGTCGGATTTTCTGGGTTGATATCAACACTTTGACCGTAGTTTTCTAGGTAGCAAGACTTTCGGCAAAATCCGGGATGGTTCTGATTGGCAAAGTTTTAGGAAGGATCTTGGTTCTAGGATAACAATCAAAAAGGCAGTTTGACTAACGCAATTCTGGATAACGTCTAATTGAGGCACATGCTTACTCGCCCCTACAGGGCGTAAGGCTGCTCCCGGCTGGAGCACGATGCAAGTCTGAAAAAGAAGAGAAAAGAGAATGAAGCTGCGCAGGCATCGCTCTTTTATGCTCTTTAGCGGCCTGCCTTCACTTCCTTCATCTGGTGAAGCCGCTGCTAGCCTCCACCTATATTACCTGATATTATTAGCTTGTGTAACCCCTTGTGCAGCCCATATGTCTTAGTGTCAAGTCATGCTGTAACCAGGTGGTTTTTGATTTAGGAGACAGCGCCGTACAAATTGTAACATTTCAAGTCCAATTTTCAGAAAAACAGTCAGTTATTTGTCACTTAATGTTATTAACTGAAAATTATTTGCATATTGGGATATATACGTCAGTACGCTGCCTGGGATCGCTTGCTTGACCGGTAGATATCGTTTGTTAGTGATAACTACAGTGGGTGTTTCATATAGCTGCAAGAGGAGAGCTATAGGTCGATAGTTGTCAAGATGGGTCTCTTCTTGTGCATAAATGTGGTATTTGCACTTTTCTATTGCCTTGGTAGGCATTTATTATAATAATAAAATTTTTATTGATTGGTAATAATTTTCCACTTTTCTTAAGTAGTCTTGTTAACATTTCGTCTTTTCCAGTAACTTAATTTCTTTTTTCTTAGTTCCGTAAATTCGATTCTGTTTATAGAGATTGTTTACTAATTTTTCTATCTATCCATTACGATCTCCGAGTTCATTTCCAGTATGTGGTAGTGTTAATGGTTGCGTTGTCCGCCATTGTTGCGTTTTGTTATGGTGCCAGTAACATTGTAACGATTGAGAGTACAATACACAAGTAGGTACAAAATTTCTGGCCAAATATATAGGGAAGACATACTGTGTGTTTAAAGTCCACGGTCAATGCAATTTTTGATTCCAACTTAGAACGAACTGCTTCTCATGAATTGTAAGCAACACATTGAAGTGACATTTAAGCAAAAGTTAGGGCGTTATTATTGCGTGATTTAGAGTCCTGTATAGAATGAAGTTGGTAACAGTTGGAACTCGCACCATGTATATGTAGCAAAATACTTTAAGATCTAAGAGTGAACGCGTCCCGACATTTTGAATGGCTATCAAAACGAACGGATAGAAAATGATAGACACAGAGAGCCGAAGGTTGTAAATCAAATCGGAATGAGATGACTGAAGAGATCATGGCGCTCCCGTGTCCATCTTTATGAAGCTTTCCCAGTTGCGTAAGTGAAAAGTTGTTAGTGCTTATCCTGGTCACTTCTAGAAAGTGCAACTTAGCCGCTGTGTTCCGTTTCTAATACGGAGCATGGAAATTGCTTTAATATCTTTCTGCCGCCACAGGATATCTCCTCGGCGAATAGTTATATCACTCTTGTTAGGAAGGCTTGGGCCATCCAAAGGTTTTCTTATCCGACTCCGCGTTTGTGGACGCTCAATGATAATACTCTGATTCTTGCGCAGCTGGTTTTTCTTGCCAAAAGGATTCTCAGGATCTCCTGCAGTTTACAGATGTCTGAGTTTTAAATTTCATGCTTTTTACACTAAAGCTACGAATGTAATTTGTCACTCGCGACGATACTTATTCAGTTCTTGACATTAGTTATTATAGCTATGTTTTGCTTCTATTGTATTATATTTCTCCTTAGCTCATATACGTATTCATCTTCTAGTTTCAATATCTATTTCAAATTAAATGACTATCCATTGAATATAAAAATTTAATAATGGAAGATAAAAGGCACAACCTTGTTTCATTGCGTACTAATCACATGACCTTATGTTCATTATAAAAATGTTTAGTAAGAATGAAAATCAGATGTCATCATTTAATATGAACTTGATCTTGTTAAGAAGAAAATGTGAATAAAGGAATTTCACATAGCTTGGAAAAGTAGATTGGTTCTAGTGTTAACGTATTCTAATTTCTTATGGATTGAATATAAAGTAAGCACTCTATAGGTAGAGTGTAAACACTATAGAAAGACATGCATCTCTTTCTTCATATACCTGTGTTGGGCATATATTTTGTCGTTATTATAAACACCATTAAATTTAAATATTAGTTCAAATAACCATCCCATAATATATGGATAGGGTCTCAAAATGACAAAGCAGTTTAAAATGAAATAATAATAAAGCAGATTAATACTAATGTTCATCATAAAAGGATACTAATTGGAATAACTTCGTTTTAGTTTTAGAATTTCTATTTCCTACAATGGTATTAGCATTTCATTAATAAATAGTGCATTTGTGGTTGCAAGTGTAACTCACATTAATTGGAGGTTATTCTATTAGTCAAGCTTTATCTGAAAGAAGTAAATATTATTATAAAGGATAAAACAAAAGTTTAATTCTTACATATTTGGTGTATAAAATGGTTATTATCATCATACAGAGAGAACCTAAAAGGTGTGATTAATGAGAAATTCAAGTCATACAGATTAAAAATAGAAATATGTATTATCGATTGGTATAACCAAAGTATTTGGCGGGTATTTGAAAACTAACAAGAACAAATGGGGTGTAAAATTTATTAATTCGATTGACAGTTCTGTTTTAAACTGAATTAAATAGTCAATTTTACATGATGCAATACTGGTATGTACAATTATTTAATGTCACACAAATAAGTAGTGCCATATAGAAGAAATAAGTGTAAAATCGAGAAATCCTATGGTCAAAAAGGATTGCTGACGGCAACTGGAAGGATAGCTGATGCAGATGCCAATTGGAATGGAATACATTGAAAATAATTAGAGCTCGAGGAAACAAGATATTATTATATAATGAGCCAGAAAAATACAGTAAAATTATGCTGGCTTCCAGGTCACCAAGATATTGAAGGAAACGAAAAGGCGGACAAGCTCGCAAAAGAAGCAGCTCGTAATGCAATGACCGGTCCAGAACCTAGTCTAAGCATTCAGAAAAACCAAGCTCGCTCAGCCATTAATGAATGGGTCAATACCGCGCACCAACTAAGGTAGAGAAACTACAATCAAGCAAAACACTGCAAAAGATTGCTAAAAACTCCGAATCGACAAACCACCAAAACCCTGTTGAGACTGAACAGAACTCGAATCAAGCAAGTAGTCAGTCTACTAACAGGCACTGGAGCATTCAGAGAATTTATGCACAGGATCAATATCTATAGAGATGAACCTGTTTGCAGACTATGCCAAGAGGATGATGAAACAACCTATCATATCCTCTTTGAATCCCCAGTATTAGAGCGTAAAAGACACCAACTCGATTGGAGCCTTAACTCTATTGACAACCGCAACCTAGTAGGGGACATTGCAAGTCTAGTAAAAGATACGGATGTCGGCCTGCTAACTTGAAAACTCCCGACAATACAAAAAGCCCAAAGGGTTGACGTGCGCATGCCAGCAAAAGGCAGTCGTGGAGCATAAATCTAATCTAATCTAATCTACCAGTGCATGCTCAAGCTGTGGACAAAAAGGTAAGATTTAGAACCCAAGTTTGATAAAACCCTGAGAATAATAGTAAATTTAAATAAAATAAAATAAAAGCATTAAGACCACAACAATATGTGTTCAACTTTAATAATAGTAATACCATCAATATCTTGTTGTTTACTACAAGAAGAAATAGTTACGGTTAGAACACTACAAAGACACTTTAGAAAATAGCTAAAAACAAGCCAAGCCTTTACTTTAGTGGTACCAAAATTACACCAATCCATTTTTAAGTGTTACAGTGTGGACGTTTCAAAATATATTTTCAACTTCTCTGATATCTTAAGTGATGAGCAGTTTGCTATTCTCGACACGTACAAATGCTTTGCAATTCGGTGGAAATGAGCGTCTCATTAAATTCGTTCGAACTGAGATTAAACAAAAGGAAGGGTTGTTTTAAAAACATTGGATTAGGGTTCTTATTCTTGCCGCGCTCTGGTTCATATTTTAAAACATCTTAATGCGGAAAGTGGGACGAGGGCTGAATCTGTCGAAAATTATTACTCCAGAGAACTGAGACCTGTACATTTCGCTGAGACAAAAGATTATATTACAATTAGCTCGCCAGCATAACTTTATTAAGGTGGGGTGCAGCCTTGCAGAAATTCTCCGTGTCGAGGAATTTAGACCAAATTACTGAATCTTTGGACCTCGTTAAGCACTTTGGCTGGTTTCACGAAGCGAACATAATTTCATTTCGGTCGAGCACAAATCTGATACTGATATGCATGCACTGGCTGTGGCAGAAAATAGGTATTTTCTAATGAAATATAGCTATTTTTAACTGCTTTACTTGATATGTCTTCGAACAGTACAAGTGTAAAATAGCTATTTATGCAACAAGTGCTAAAAGTTGACGTTTATGCACGCGTTGCATACAATATTTTATCTACGACCATAATTTTACTTTTATTAATCCATAAATATCGATTTAACAAAGTTTTGCATCTACGACACTTCTAATTTATGTCATAATAAACAGTAGGCCATGCCGCGCGGGCGAATGTTTCCGAATGACAGTAGTCAAGGTCAGTTACGAAATGTAATTACTAATACTCCACATCTGACTGTATTCATTACATAACGCTTTAATTATTTCAAAAACGCTTTACCTGTAACGCAAGAAGCAACTAGAATAACTTTACAACTTCACTTCCAGTTCGAAATTGTAGTTTTATAACCTCACTTCACTCTCAGCACATGGGCTAAAAGTAAACAGCTGATTTCTTTAACCACGGTAAACTATAAAACGCCACTTTTAGTGAAACAAGCTAGCGCTGAAAGGCCTACTTTTAGTGGTGGTCGTAGATAAACGAATTTTTATGATAACAACATATGTAAGCTAAAATAGACATCTACGTGCAGCGGTAGCGCCCAGAAGATATTGGGTAAAAATACATGACAGTGTTTTCACACATACATGCCCAATGTTTGATCCGCAATTCTTCTCAATTTTCGCTATCGGTTGCCGCTCTTCCCCAGTCAACGATGTTTAGCTCCAATAGGTCCTGGAAGTGGAAGTCGATGCGACGATACCAGACGTTACCCACACGACTCAGTTGTGGACTGCAATATTTAGATGTAGTCAAGTGGGTGCAACAAAGAAGAAGAAACTAGAATAACCATGTAACATGAATTTTACGACGACGGAGTAACAAGTATTCAACGTTATTTAAAACCCAGGTGAATAAGATAACAGGGAAAACCTCGCAAGTGATGGCACCTCAAGAGAACAATTACATTATTATTAAATACCAAATAACAGGTTCTAAAGCTATAACACTTACAAGAAGAGGAAGAAGACGCAACTTTATGGTTGCTATAGTGATCAGATGTCCGTAAAATTTCATTAATTTCCTGTTTGCTCTTCTCTAACATGTTTCGTTCACTGTTTTCTTCCATAAATCCACTTTTATAACGTCCACGTTTCTCCACCATAAATGGCTGAATAACCTATTGATATATATAATTTTTGTTTTTCTTGGTATTTCTTTTGATTTAAGCACTTTTAATGGATGCCCTGCACTTTCACTATCTTTGTCTAGTCTTCATTCTATGTACATTCTTTCATTACAGCTGTTAAATAACACTACTCCTAAATAGTTAATTGTTTTACTTTTTCAAATGCAATGCATAGAGAGATAGGCTGGAAGAAGAAGAAAACAAAGAGTTTTGGTATTGTTTCATAGCAAAACCTTAACTGCTTCTATTGACTTTGTCATTACGTCATTACTTGTAGTGTCGCATGAAGCCCGGCATTTGTTCAGCTGCTTCGTTGGGCACTAAACTGAAGCGATAATTTTCTACGTTCCGATATTATACTAATTTTAATTGCCCCTAACTTGCTAGCTAGCTCAGACGTCAATGCACAACATTCATTTGTTGTCTCAGTTGGGAATATGAGAATTCCAACGCAGCTGTGTTCCGAGCTTGTCGTGCACGCAACTTTAATTCTAAAAATAAACATTCTAAACACGCTAGAAATAAAAGCCAAGGCTGGTCACATGAACAGTAGATAATTTTCATGTTTGTTTTACATACATACAAATAAAAGTAAACAAAATGGCAATACGCAAATAATATAGGTCATAAATAATACATTTTAATATTTAGTCTGAATGGCTACGGGCTAAGAGCTAAATTCTACTCACATTTACAGTTTAAAGTTGACATATGTCATGAATAAACAAAGATCTAAATTCTACGCTCAATTACAGTTTGCACAAGATATAAATGTCAATCGTTGACACTACCACGAAATTGGGGAAATATATTTTATGCACTCTGCTAATTCTGCATTGTGCATAGCTGCTTGCAAATTTTTGCTGATTCACACTCTTCGAAGCTGGCGCGGCGTACGAATTAAGCGTTAAAGTATATGCAATCATGAACTCAGAATTCGAAGTATGTTGCAGGTTAGTACTTGATTGTGGATTTGATCAAATACATTGGTCATAAGTGAACTAACCTGTTAATAGCGTCTCGGCTCATATTTGCAGCTATTACGCTCCGTACTGAAGGCGGTTGATTTTACTTTGAAATCACTGTTGAAACGTCCCACTGTTAGATATATGAGACTCGGAGATGCCCCCCATGTGTATGCAGTACTTACTCGGCTCGGATGGCGCCCCCAAGAACTAAGCGTTGGCAGACACCCTCGGCTGGCACCCACTTGCTGCCACAATTCAATCGTCCAATGTCGTCAGCTTTCCACAAAGCATCGCGAAAGGGCGTCCTACTGGTTTATTTTTACCTCCGGCGTTGGTTGAATGCGTCCTTAACGTAATTAGTACAGGACAAAAGTTACAGATCAGCTTTTTGCTAGCGGGTTTATATATTGAAAAGTTTCGGTGAGATGAATCAAGCCCGTTACACGCAATACGTAAATTTTTGAGATTTTTATCATTGACAATAATAATTAAAATATATTGTCGCACTTAATACTCTTAATATGTTTACCTGTTAACAAAATATGATTAGCACATTTTAAAAATAAGGTGAATTATAATGCACTAAACTCAATTCGCATAGTCACAAGCTTTTATATAATTTTCAACGTTTTAAAGAACAATATGACGTCTATAAGGAGTTGATACTTATGGCGGATGTCATTTCTAGTTCCAACACTGATGTTTTTTAGATAAATCTATAAATGTCGTCCGCTAAACAAATTTTGATGCTGCTATGTAAGAAATATTGCGAAGGGAATTGGAAAGAATGGGCGTCGTAGGAGTGCCATACATGTTTATACGATATGTGGAAGACAGTTTTATTATTTTTTGAAAGGTCGATATGAAGGAAAGGTGAATATAGAAAGTGAAAAAAAGGTTTAACAAATACTGGTGTATTTTATACTAGTTGTGTTAGTAAAATACATATGACAACAATTTTGAGTAATACCGGACAATGCATGTAATCAATGCATCTAAATATATGTATGTGTATTACGTATGTGAACTTTCAAAAAAGTAAAGCTAGAAATTAACCAAAGCGGTGGGATCGCACTGGTGCAAAATTCATCGCATTCGTCCGATCAGATTAAAATTAACGATGAGTGATTTATTTGTAATTTTTGCTATGCATCATCTACGTATTTGTGTGAATACTATCGAAAAACTAATGATGTCGTGGCGAATTGTGTTTGTTCTGCAGAATAGATGCAGTTAGCTTTCATTGTCTGGTTTGTTGAAAGATTTATGGCTTCGAATATAGGTTTCTTAATCAATACTCGTATAACTTGAACAGTAACACACGATAGGATGATTATTTACTGCATTTTGTTTTAAGATAAAATGCAGTAGACACTTTTAAAAATAACTTTTAGTATCTGCTTTTCTTATTTGGCACTTCCATTGTGTTCCTGTTAATTGCTATGAAGGTTTTATTGCTTTCATTCCTTATCTCCATTTTGCTTATCACTCGTCATTATGCTATATGTTGAAATAGCTTTCTTTTCTAGATTTTATGGTAGATAAAATATTGTACGATACACATGCGTAAAGCATCTTTAGTCACTGGCGGGGCTTAAAACGCCCTCACTCGCGTTTTAACTCTTCCCACTTGTGACTAAAGACTAGCTTTATGCACTTGTATCGTAAATTACGATTAATGTCCATACATGCATAGCGTGAAGTGATATTTTAAACACGCCTTCATAACCAGTGACTAAAGCTGCGTTTATGTTGGATCAACGATAACCGATAAGAGTGGCTCTGAAAGCTGTTGTCGTCTTTGGCTTCGCTATTGACGCCGCTCTTATCGGTTATCGTAGCTCCAATATAAACTCAGCCGATAACCCATTAGTCAAGGTTTGACGTTGGCAACGGCTTTTTATTCACGGGTACTTTTCGTTTCATTAGCTACAGCCAAGGTTAAAAGCAGTTTAGTTTTAAGGAGTTGCCGACACTCACTTTTGTGCCGCGTCACTTGTAAATTAACCGAAAATAATGTTCAAATACTTAATAAAGCAATACATTTTTATTTTCTGCTTCGATTCCTTCTTACTTTTGCCGTTCATTGCGACCTTTTTCGACTGGCGTTTCTGGTTGCCTACATTTTGAGATCGTTGAACTCGTATATGGTCGCCACGCTCAATTCTTTCTAAGCAATTTATTGATCCGCATTCGGGTACGTTAACTGTGGAACTGTGGTTTTTCATTTCTCAGGTCTGCAAGTGTTCTGGTATGAAATTATTTTAAGCGTGTCCTTTTGGTTTACAGCTTTCTTTCGTGACTAACCCTGC
This sequence comes from Agriotes lineatus, assembly GCA_940337035.1. Classification (NCBI taxonomy): domain Eukaryota; kingdom Metazoa; phylum Arthropoda; class Insecta; order Coleoptera; family Elateridae; genus Agriotes; species Agriotes lineatus. The sequence continues at coordinate 29,314 of CALNHX010001242.1, read as the reverse complement.
AACCGAACATATGTAGACTCCCGTTATGCGCTTTTCTCTTAGTTTAGATTTTGTAATAGTGTTTGTGTGGGTTTGGTGGCCCGGTGTCTACTCGCTAAGTTTGCGGATGTTTAAATTGGATAATTTACTGCATACTGCAGAACCCGTCTCTCAATCATACATATTATGGATATATTTTTCTGCGTAGCATATCGAGTTTTGCTTAGCCTGCTTCTGTTTTGTTTGATGTATGTGCTGCTTTATTCTTTGGTTTATTGTTGTAATTAGGCGCTTGCTTTGCAATTTATAGAGCCAACCCGGAATCGTTAAAATTGAGCAGGAGGTTTTGTTGCTAAATTTAGGAACCGTTGCTGGTACCCCCGTCGTAAATTAAATTTTTTTTATTTGAATGTTTACGGCCTAAGCAGTTTGTTTTCTGGTGCAGTCCCGTGTCACTCTCCTGCTGGGAGAACCGTTGATCCGTTCTTCCTAGCGTAATGCTTATCTCTGTTCTCCTGAAATAGACTGTCAGCTGTCTTGACAGCGCTTGAGGCGGTCGTGAATTACTAGTTTTGCTTGCCTGTCATTTTCATTCCAGTCACATGTTGGTTCCATTGTCCATTGCTCCAGCCTTGTCTGTGGTAACTTTGAAGTCGATTTCTACATATCGTAGCGTTACTTTATTAACCCTTTGCGCTTGACTATACGGCGTCACCTTGAGCTTGTAATTATTCAGTAATCAACCAATTATCCTGTTCGTAAAAGAATTCTTTAAAAGCTACCTCTTTAATTACATCTTTATGTTGCCTTAGTGTAAATATTTGTAAGTTTTGAGCTTACAAGTTACTTAGGCGAGTTCTTGTAAATTAGGTGATTTTTCGGAATCAAATACTCTGATATCGCTTATGCTTTAAAGCTTATATAATTAGCTTGTAGTATTTGAATTGGTTGTATATTTAACTTTAACCTATAGCGTTCGCTATAATTCTATTCATAATATCTTTAGCTTTGTGTATTGCTAATGCAAGTGATTTATATAATCAACCTATCTGAGTCTATTTCAGGTAGGAGCAAATTAGGATACGCAAATTTGAACGAGTTTAAGATTTCGTGTAAGCTAATGAACATATCAATTGTATTTTAAGACTTTCTGGCGCTTTCCTGGTAAGTTGAACACCCTTCGATAATTTAGAAGGAAATCGCAAGCCATCTTCACTGTAGCAGGTTGATCCTATAATGAGTCCATCTAACCTGAACTTTGTTTTGTATGGTTTGAAGCTGATATTTAGTATATAAATATGATTTACTTTCAACTTGAGTCTAATTGTTGTATGCATCTGAATTTTATACGTGTTTATTGTTTATTTTTAATTTGAACAAGTTTATAGTGATTGCTGTAATTGCAGTTTTGAAAAATATAGCAAATATGTTCTATAAATAGCACTTATAGGTAGATCTTTCTGAAATTTTGTATCGGACCATAATTTATCACTCTAAACAACTTTTCTTGGTAAAATTTTACCGTATCACGAACAGCTTTCGCTTCATTGTCTAGGCCGACTTATTTTTTTTAAACTGAAAATATTCTTAAAATTCTCTTCAGACCAATCAGGACATAATCCCAAAATCTTAAAATGAAATTCAAAATTTTTTAGTCCATTTCACGTCTTGTAACATCAATCCTGGGACACACTGTATAATGCTATTTTACTGGGGGAAGCCCCGTTTACTGCACGTAAGAGGCCTTAAAGGTAATCGAAGTAGCTGAATGGCAACGGGACGGGTTGTAAACGAAGAAAAAATGCTCTCTCGATAGTCAAAACAATTGCACTTAAATATACGAGGATAAATTAGTCTATTCATAGTGGTCGCCACCAAACAGGTCTGCCGGGATTGTAATAGGAAATCTCACAAGTGGAATGGTCCTCGGCGATGGAAAGCGTGTACTCATCCCCGAGATATTGCCTACTTTGCTGAATTTCTGTAAAGATTATTTTACTTTAAGAATACGAGTACCTACCTGCAGTGTGCTGCACAAATACATTACACAACAGCAATATTTTATAACTCTATTAAAATAATACTTATAAAAATACAGTTATCGTCGGTCTTAACTACAAGGCTGAGGCTACAACAAACAAAGAATTTTGGCCTGCTCATTACATCACGCCGAGGTTGTCCGCCTGTGATACAACTTTAATATACTGGTGACGAGCTAGTGCAGATCGTCAAGGCGTAAATATGATATATGCAAAATTGGCGATACTTCACACATGAATTACTAAATTAACGAAACAGTTCCACTTCGATGAATGCAGGAATTAACTACAACCAGATGTAAGAATCAAGGAAAGTCCACCACCTCGGCGCTGGAAAAAAGTTGGCAGGAAGCGCAGCCAACGAAAAAGGGACGAGCAGTTTCAGCTCTGACTACGAGCAGTGCGCGTTGATCTACACGCTGGTAATGAAAAGTCTTTCCAAGGCTGCGTCGAGTCCGCGTGTCGGTATACAGAACGTTGGTGAAACGACAGTTAGGAGATTCTTCAATTATCCGAGCAGGAGTCGAACTGAAATTTCACTGTATCACGGCAACGGAATTTTAGATTGTTTGAAGTTATATCGAAGGGCCATCAATGGTCCGCATTTACGAAAAGGTTACATTACTATTTGTTTGACTGCAGGTGATCAACTACTGATAGCCCTAGCCTGCACGTGAGCTCAGGAGAATAATTTCGAATAATTTCCAAACCCCTCACCTTGAGTATAAAACGGCACTGTCGGTTTCATTTTTAACCTGATCTAACAGCTAATGAATAGATGTTCAGTTTAGCTGCTTATCCTACTGGTAATTGTTTATGTACGCCTATTTAATGTCAAGTAATATTCACAAAGCTTTCGGTGTGTTTATAAGAACGTGAGTTGAGAGTGCGTTAAATTGTGAGCAAGAAAGTTACAGAAAACTCTTGGGTCGTACTTACTTTCAATTATTTACAATATTTTAATAGACAGCGTAATAGTAAACTAACTTGAGCGAAGTGTGAATAACATTTCTACTGCATAAATAGCGCATACAAGATAACCTAATCTCTTATATGCCACCAGTACTCAACGGAGTCAAGGTTTGACTTAAATTTTTTAAATTCAATATAGAGCGACAGGAAGCCACCAACGATTTAAACAATTTATTAGCAGTTGTAAACTATTTTTTTGCTAAGCATCATATATGCAAAGATATAAGAAAAGTTGATCTAAATATAGGGCTTTATAGTCAAGCTTGGGCGAAAGATTAAACGTGGTGTTTTCGCGTCCGTTTTCAAGAGGCAACTTTTCCTTAAAAGGCATTAAGATTGATCCTCGCATTTATAATTCTCTTAAAAAGAGGCTCGCCGGTTGAATTAATTAAGTCGTTGCTTTTAAAGTCAAAGGCTCCAAGTTTACGGTGCATTTTTAATTAACGCTTGTGTCAATGAAGAAGAGCTTATTTGTCAATAATAGCTGTTGATTTATTTGGCAAAACAATAAAAATTAATGGGCCCAATAAATTTGACTCCTCCCGTTTAAGATAAATTAATTTGCGCTTTTTATTGTTCTTTGTCTGCTTCTTTTCAGTTAAATCAGGAAAGAATTCCATCAAATCGATTGCTTTTCTATCGACTATGACTTGTTAAAGAAACACGTTTTTGTGGAGAAAAGGTGTACGTATAAAGGGCTGTTTGACGAAAATTGAGCCTGGGGTAGTTAATGTAAATTGATTTCGGAATTTGTTTATTATTTTTCTATATAGTCTCCTCCAACCTCAATGCACTTTTGACATCGCGTATACAACATCTTTAAACCGGTCAAAAAATATTCCGAAGTTTTGTCGGCAAAATGGGCTTCTACAGCCATCATCATCTCGTCTTCATCCCTAAATCTTAGCCCACGGAGGTCTTTCTTCAAATTTGAAAACAAATAGTAATTACTGGGGGCCATGTCTGGACTGTAGGGCGGGTGGACAATTTTTTCCATTCCTGACTCTCTTAAAGCACGCTTTGAAATTTGGGCCGTGTGTACAGGTGCGTTGTCCTGAAGTAACAAAATGCCACGCCTCAATTTTCCTCGCCTTTTCTTCTTGATGATTTCCCGCAGTTGAACAATAAGATTCGCATAATACGCGCCTGTCATCGTTGTCCCTCTTGGCAAGTAATCTATCATCAGAACTCCTTCGCTATCCCAAAAAATGGATGCCATGAGCTTACAAGTGGTGCGAGAGACTTTGAACTTCCTGGGTGCTGCTTGTCCCTTTTTTACCCACTGCATAGATTTTTGTTTGGATTCCGGATCATACTGATGACTCCATGTCTCATCACAGGTGACAATTCTCCCTCAAATTGCGTCTTCATTCTCTTCACACAGTTCGAGAAACGCCCGCGAACTTTCCACTCTCGGCTATCGATCAAATGGCGTCAACATTTTGGGTACCCAGCGTGCACACACTTTGCTCATGTTTAAATGCATATGAAGGATCGTTTCAACTCTTTCTTTACTAATCTTTAGTTCGTTAGCTATCTGCCGAATACGAATTCGCCGGTCTGTGAGCACCATCACTTTTTCCACATTTTCCTCGGTCACTACCGAAACTGAGGGCCCAGAGTGGTCATCGTCTTCGATAGACTCTCTCTTGTCGAAACAGCCGAACCCACCTTTTAACTGTCGCATACGAAGGAGAAGACTTGCCGTAGACACGGTTCAACTCCTCATTAATGTCCTTTGCAGGAAGTCCTTTCTTCGTGAGATACTTGATTACCGAACGGTACTCAAATTTAGGCATTTCACTTCCAGCGCGCGCCATGTTTCCTTCTCGTTAGGCTGACAACTACAGCTGTCATGCGATTTTGTCAAACATTGTCATACTTCCATGGCAAGAGTTGATGTTACAAGGTTATAAACTTTTATAAAATCGTGCTACAAATGGAGCAGGCTCATTTTCCGTCAGACACCCCTCTACATAATTTCTAATTGTTAAGATTAAATTTTTTTGTTATTACGCATGAGTGTTTTCCGAGATGCACTATTTCGGATTCAGATAGAGTTGATGGAGTTAAAAGAATTAATCCTATTCAAGATATATACAATGTTATGGCACAAAAAGGTGGCACAGTCTGTTTCATTTCCCACCTTCGCACTCCAGTATCTTCTTTATTGACTTTCTGATCCATTTCAAATGTTGGTTAGTTCTACTAACATTAGAAATGGTATTTTCGCACTTTTTAAGTAATTTTATCGTAAACCACTAGTTTACTGCCATCAGTAAGTCTAGTTTTGTAAAAAAAAAGATTATAAAAAGTAGTTTAGAATTACAATAGTCGAAATTAGTTCTTTTTATTGAAAAGTTATTATTGTCACTTGTCAGTACTAATTCACACAGTAAATGTTTCCCTGATGATCGTGACACCCCTGTACCGTTTTTCTTTATTTTCTGACCGACTTAAAATTTTAATTGACTATACATACTACCTGGTTTTGTGATTTTGAGCAACGTTTTCTATAGAAGTAGGTCTAATGCGATTGTTGGCCTTTACTTTTGTTTGCAATAAACTTATTTTAAAATTATGAAAGCAACAAGGTCAGAAGCGAAACATTTATTGTATGAAATCGTAATAATGATAATAATAATTTTTCAATAAGAATTTAGATTTTAATTACTTTTGTGATTCTGAGCAATTTTTTCTAATAACTTTTTTTGGGAAAATTAGGCCTACTGGGATTTTTCAATTATTTTTGACCGAAATAGGCTAGGGATTTCCAATAAAATTATTTACAAACTCTAGAAATAACTCTTTTAAAAGGTAGTACCTATAACAGACCAAAATTTGAAATAGACCAGAAAATAGATAAGGGAGATACAGGGGTGGAAAGCTGAGATGTGAAACACAAGGTATGTAATTTCGATATAGTAAAGAGAGATTTTGGATTACCAAGGTATTTCTACGAAAATCGTACGACACTCATTAATGACCAATAGAAAAATTAGTTCACGAGCCGTATCCAAGACAACAAAATTTCTTGGAAATTTTTTGTAGGTAGACATTACTTCTTTTTAGGGTTTGTGTCGTTACGATTTTCTTACCGAATCTGCATTCGAGCATTAATTCATATCCGGAAATTATTTTTCGTGCACTCAACAACGTCCTAATTTTCCCTCGCGTCCCGCTCGGGCAAATTAATACGACGTTGTTGAAAGGCACTCAAAAAAATTTCCGGAAAGAATTAATGCTCTTATGAGATTATATGTGACAATTTTGGCAATAATAATGAAAACTTATCAACAGTAAAATCGTGAGTTATCAACTCTTGTCGGAAAAATGTTTATTTAAAGAGCGTTGTAGTTAAACAAGAACAAAGTGGCGAAAAGACACGAGCGCGTACCCCTAGAGTCTTTTTCTAAGACTTTGTGGCAGATTTTAATTATACCTTCTAGCAATCAATGCGAATACAAACAAAATCAAAATCTTGCTAGACAAGAGTTTTATATTAATGATCTTCGGTTGGAGAAATAAAGGAATAAATTATAGAGAAACAACAAATTGTAACTTAAATACAGATACACAATATATTTGTCAATATCACAATGATAGCGACAAACAAAGTATCGCGCTTTTCTTTTCGGTGTAAGGATTCCTTTATAACTTGTAACTTTGTAAAAATGATTTATTTACAATATATGATGTTAATTACTGTATATAATGCGACTCGTGGTCTGATTATTATTGATGATAATATTTGTCGTTTAGAGCTGGAGCTAGAGCTGTGAAGCGTTTCCCTCGCACACATTTTCCAAAAAACAAGAGCTACGTATATTTTAAATTGTTTCTTATTTATTTACTTAGGATCTTCTTCTGCCTTGTTTGTTACTTCTATATCTTTCCATTTTTTGTTATTGTGCACTTTGAAGTTTTTTTAAATTTTAATAATCCAAAAGTATTGTATGAAATACTAGAAAGTGGAATAAAATTCTGATGGGGGACATTGCTCTTAAAAATCTAAATCCAGTTATTAGATGTCAATACACTAGGTGTTGAAAAAAGGTCGGATATTTTACGCACTTATACATCTCATCAATACAAACAAAAACGTTTTAATAAACATGGGTCTGAAAACGCTTCATTTCCGAGATACAGGGTGTTCAAGGTTTAAAAAAAATCAGACCGCTCCTGGAATAAATAATTTAAATCTAAGTACGCCAAAGCATGATCCTTAATAGCATCAATAAACCTTAAAAGTTTCACTAAAATCGGCTGATGGGTTTTTGAGATATTGGAGATTTTAGTTTTTATCTTAATAGGTTCAGAGGAGTGCAAGAATATAGGATTTATTTTTCTTGAAAACTAAGCGAGATACGAAAAAAATTCTAGAGACAAAAAAGTTGCATTTTTAGTTGCTTTATTAAAAAATATATAAACATTTAAAAAAATCTGTTGGTCGTTATTTTTTTGTAAAAAAACCTAATCGACATGCCCCTTGGGCACGCCTCTGGAAGAACTGGATCAACTGTAATATGTCCAAATGATATCTTATAAAGTTATAAATAAAATATAAAAATTGAATTTAAGACTCCCAAAGCGTTTTTTAGATAACAATAAAAAACTGTTTTTTTTCGAAAACTTTAAACACCCTGTATCTCGGAAATGAAGCGTTTTCGGACCCATATTTATTAGGATATTTTGTGTATAATTAGATATGGTTTTCCTAAATTATATAACCGATAAGTCAAAAGGAAAAATTACAACGAAAACGCTCTTTTGTAAACATTTTGCATTAAAGTTACTCCTTCAGATCTTCACGTTTCAGAGTGCCTAGATGATGAAAAACAGGTTTTCTCAATTCCGTCTGTCTGTCTGTCTGTCTGTTGTCGGTATAACTCAAACCTATTTTTTGCAGGATGACGATATTTTGCATGCATATTATATGTCTACCTGGCATGCAACCGGGAAAATTTCGGAATAGTATATTACAGCCCGAGAGGGGAAGTGTTTCATTACTGTCGAGAGATTAGTTAGCTGATTGAGACGCAAAGCGTCGAAATCAGCTATTATCTCGAGACTAAGGAAACTTCCTGTCGAGGTTTGTATACTATTTTATTCGCAACCACTTTATTCTAAACAATAATTGGAAAAATCATTATATTATGATACGACAGGTTGTGACGCGCATGGATGGATCAACGAGATTCCCAGTGTCCCTACCTACTCAGCGGTCGGGTATGTACAGGGTGGCCAGATAAGAATGCAAAGTGCTGTATCTCAGAAACTATTCGTCCTAGAGACTTTAGGTAAAAAATTTTATGACTAAAGTGGCCAAAAGAAGACCGTGGAAAATATTTTCAGATTTCCAAAATGGTCACCAGGGGGCGTAACCGCCATCTTAAACCTTTAAAGTGATTTTTCACTGAAATCCACTTAGTAAATGTTACCAAAAGATATATGCCTATTAAAGCTAAGCTTTACACGAGTAATTTTTGTTTAACACTTTTTGACTTATCTATTAAAATAAAGTGGTGGGGGGTAATTCAATGTTTTTTTAATAAACAGCTGTAACTCCTAAACCACTGAACGGATTTTAACAAACTTAGTCTCGTTGGAAAACGCATTTATTGTTCCATGAAACGCATCTTACCTGTGATATGTCTAATTCTTAGTGATGCCGCTAGAGCGCGTTTTTTAATATAATAACAGAAAATTGCAAAATTCTCTAAAAAATTAAATGCAATAATATGACTGTTTTTTTATAAAAATGTAGTGAAATGATACCTAAATAGGCTAGTGAAAACCGTATCTCGATATCTTATTCCTAGCCTGAAATATCGAAGAAAGAAAATTTAGTTATCATATAATTTTAAAAAGACGCTATTACACCGATATTTATTGTTATTTATTTGTCTTTTTTCAAGATTCAATGATAAAATTTCATAATTTAATAATTTTTAAATAATAAAAGTATTCTTAGTTCAAAAAATTTAAAAAAAACGTGTAGGGGCATAATAGGAAAAAAGGGCCGATTTTGAAATAAAACTAATGCCTCCTTAAATGCGCGAACTGTCTTGCATCACACTCAATGCATTGTTGGAGCCGCTCAAGCGTGGACATTACAGCAGCTTCAATTTCTGCTCTTGAAAGGCTACGAATGGCCTCCCGTATTCGGATTTTCATGTCGTCTCTCGTTGTTGGTGGAATTTGATAAACAATATCTTTCAACCGACCCCATAGATAGAAGTCCAAACAGGTGAGGTCTGGAGATCGGGGTGGCCAAGGAAATAGACTTCCTCGCCCAATCCACTTCTGGTGATATGCTAGATCTAAATGTTCTCGCACATTTCTTGAGAAATGTGCTGGGCAACCGTCTAGTTGCAAAAACATATTTTGCCGTAATTGCAAGGGCACATCTAATAAAATAAGCAATTGGTTTACCAGAAAATCAAGGAACACGGCACCATTTAGTGGTTGATCAAAGAAATAGGGACCTATAATAGTTTCGCCCAGGATGCCACACCACACATTGAGACTCCAATGGCCTTGATGTTGGACCTCGCGCAACCAGTGAGGATTGTTGTCAGACCAATAATGCATATTATGCATTGGCCTCATCCGTCCAAAGAATTTCGGATAAAAATTCTCTATTTTCCCTAATCATGCCCAACATCCAATGACAATAATCTATCCGTCTGTCAAAGTCTTCGTGTTTTAAGGCTTGATGTAAAACCATATGATATGGGTGCAGTCTAAAAATTTGAAATAACAAACACATTGTGAAACATGTAAGGTAGTATTTTTAGTGACATAAAAACTTACCTGTGATCCTTTAAAATGTTTAGAATAGTAGTACGTGATATACCCAACGGGCGAGACATTGCTCTCGTACTAACGTGGGGATTCAATTCCACGTCTGCTAAGACATTAACAATATTGTCTTCCGTTGTTCTAGCAGAGTGTCTTCGCAACTGAGGTCGAAAGCTGCCAGTATTGCGTAAATTTTGCACTAAACGCGGAAAAATTCTCGCATCGCGTAAACGCCCATTTGGATATCGAACTCTGTATACTCTTTGAGCCAATGCCGCATTTTGAAGACATTCAAAATATACCGCAATCATATCGACAGCTAGACAGCTTCATCATTTGTAAAAGGCATTTTAATAGTTTCAAGGCCTTACTTGTGTGTGCAATGAACACAAATTACACTGTCTCTATAAGTATAATTTCAATATTTGTTGACAAGTTGATTTTAGGCATTTATTTTTCCTCTATGGCCTACTCTTCATATTCTGTCTACCTTGCACTTGCATACTAGCTGCATTGATTATTATGCCCCTACACATTTTTTTTTAAAATTTTTTGAACTAAGAAAACTTTTATTATTTAAAAATTATTAAATTATGAAATTTTATCATTGAATCTTGAAAAAGACAAATAAATTACAATAAATACCTGTGTAATAGCGTCTTTTTAAAATTATATGATAACTAAATCTTCTTTCTTCGATATTTCAGATTACGAATAAGATATCGAGATACGGTTTTCACTAGCCTATTTAGGTATTATTTCACTACATTTTTATGAAAAAAAGTCATATTATTGCATTTAATTTTTTAGAGAATTTTGCAATTTTCTGTTATTATACTAAAAACGCGCTCTAGCGGCATCACTAAGAATTAGACATATCACAGGTAAGATGGGTTTTATGGAACAATAAATGCTTTTTCCAAAGAGACTAAGTTTGTTAAAATCCGTTCAGTGGTTTAGGAGTTACAGCTGTTTATTTAAAAAACATTGAATTACCCCCCACCACTTTAGTTAGTAATAGATACATCAAAAAGTGTTAAACAAAAATTACTCGAGTAAAGCTTAGCTTTAGAAACCATATATTTTTTGGTAACATTTACTAGGTGGATTTCAGTGAAAAATTACTTTAAAAGTTTAAGATGGCGGTTACGCCCCCTGGCGACCATCTTGAAAATCTGAAAATATTTTCCACGGTCTTCTTTTGGCCACTTTGGTCATAATTTTTTTACCGAAAGTCGTTACGACGAATAGTTTCCGAGATACAGCACTTTGCATTCTTATCTGGCCACCCTGTACTTCCCGCACTTGAGCGGGAAGTGAGTGCGGGAAGTAGCGGGCTGAAATGTACAACTTTCCCCACTCAAATGAGGCCAGGAATGTTAATATTACATATATGGTTGCGAATAAAAATATATACAGGCTGAGCAACTTAAAAAAATTAGGATTTGTTTATTTTTGCGTTAAGTGGGAAATAGATTAAAGTAGTAATTTGTACATAGGTGAAACTTTACACTTGACGAAAATAGAAACCAACAAATACAAGATAAGGTCACAAAAAATTCAAAACGTTTCAAGAATAACACCGTTCTCTTAAATACAGCCGCGCGTCGCACACATATCAGAGAGCCTGTTAAATCTATTGATGCGGTTACGAGTCTATCCGCAGATGATGGAGATCGACCCCCCCCCCGTTAATTTTTAAAATTTGATAATTCATTTAATTTGCTTAAGCAAGTGTTACGATATTGATTTTTAAAATTGTTTAGACTTGTGTGGGACGTTAAGAGTAAAACAATTTATTTAAATTGATAATTGATGTAATTTGCATAACTTAGGGCCGGTTGCAGAAAGCATTGTTAAGTCTGGTGTTAGCTGACGCGACGTCAAAGTGAACAAAAACGAATCAAATCTCAAATGTTTATGGTAACTAATACATTAGTAAGCAAGATTTGATGCGATTTTGTTCACTTTGACGCGACGTTAGCTAACACCAGACTTAACATTGCTTTCTGCAACCGGCCCTAAGTGTTTCGTTTTATTGTATTAATAGTAGTGGGCTCGTTACGATATTTTTGACCCTGTTTCTTTGATTTTTAAAATTGTTTAATGACTGGCGTAGGGACGTTCAGAGTAAAACAATTTCAAGAAACGTCCCTTCCATGGCGATTCTTTGAGTGTCATAACTTCCACTTCTTTTATTTACAAAAGATAAAAGTAATAATTTGCATAGTTATAGCTCAGGTTTTATCATTCGCGAAAATGAGACCTAACTGATGCAGATTAAACATCAGAAATGGGACAGAATCATATAATACTATATGATTCTGCCCCATTTCTTTATAATGCAGGAGAAACTCATTCAATTTGAATGCGGCCGTGGCGTAGATGTTGTACCCGCAAACCAAAGGAACTCCCTCAAATATTAGCCTGTGAACGGCGGAGTTCAAGCCCTAGCGTACTAATTTTTTTATTTACAAATTGATCTAATTCCCGCTAGGGAAGTTCGGTGTAAACCCCTTTACAGATTTTTTAAAGATGTGTTTGAGACTTCAATAACTACGTAAAAGTTTATCACTTCTGTAAAGAAACCTCCTTTTTGCAGTGAACTTCATTGTTTGCAGAAAAGTTCGTCTTGCGGTCTTACAAAGATAAGATATTAGAAAAGGCGAGAGCATCAGAAAAGCATTAGTCTTCAGCAAAAAGAAAACTCAGCATATTCTGAAATACGTTATTTGTATATGATTTAATAGTAAATTTCGGTTTTTTTCGTAGTTTGTTGGAAGGTTTTCGTAAAAGAAAGTATAATAATTATGACTATTCAACACTATAACATATAAGCCAATCACATTGCAGACATTTGCTTTTTTCAACCAATAACAGCAGTATATCACTGAATATTGGGCACCATGCAAAATATTCACAAAACAATGTACGTACTCAAAAAATAAATAGCCTTGTTGCGAAGTATCGCTTATCGATGTTCTGTCCCGTGATATCGCTAGGTTACGTAACACTAAACACCAACAAACTGTGTGGCTTGTTTTAAAAATTTTAAAATACTGTGTTTTGGAAGTATTCCGCTGAATTTAATTGAGAATGAATAATTATATTAATTGTTGGATTATTTTTCAATAAAGTTAATCGTTATGTATTAATATTGTTAAATAAATAGTCGTCCTAAATACCACTCGAAGTGGATTTTTTTTTAATATTTTGCCATTTCCATAGAAATTATTGAAAATTTCACTCAACAAAATCACATTTAAATGTCACTCGCCTTCGGCTCGTGACATTTTTGATGTGATTTTGTATCGTGAAATTTAAACGCAATAATTTACATGGAAACGACAAAATATTTCTCAAAAATATATCCACTGCTTGTGGTATTACCCTTGAATATTTTCAACTCCAGGTTTTTTGCGGAAACATCCCTGTTTTCGTGTGTTCTGATTAAGAAAAGGTGGTTTTTGAAATGATATCTGTCTGTGACTTTATGAGTCCGTCAGTCTACGAGCCTCTATCCTCTCTACAGCCTAGACAATTTAATCGATCAGCGTGACTTTTTTCCGTTTTGCGAATTTTTTTTTATAATTGTTTGATATAAATAACTTCTTTAGAAGAAGACCATATACTTTTGTCTAAAAAGCTATTTTATAACAGGTATAGTTTTTGAAAAAAATGCAAAATATAATTTTTAAGTTGCTTTGTAATATTTTCAAATTTTAGCAACTGATCATTTTATGCTCAAGATCAAGTTTGATTGTTTTACGTTATTAATTACTTCTCGCGAGTAACTGTGGTTCAAGGTTGTCAACAGCTGAAGTAAGAGAGTCGAGTCAAGTTTATACAGGTGTTTATTTTATTTAACTACATTACAAAGTAATATGTGTTTTAAACTACTTACAAGTAAATAAACAAAATATAATACTTCCTGGGGCGGTGTAGACGGACCATAGGGGCGAAGGGCGGCGTTTTTCAGTGCCGGATATGGGCTAAGATTTGAATGGCTATAAACAGACCAAAAATAAATATTTTCGTTTCGGCTTGTTGGTCCCGGGTTTCTCCATATTTGGGATTGATAAGACAAAAGTTGAAATAATTCTGGGGCAGCTAGCAGCCACCCTAAGCCTGACAAACATGCCTGCTTAACGCGCTAGCTAAATGAATTTAAAGATTTCAGAGTGAATTGCCTTCAGACCGGGCGTTTGGTTAAGAATCGTTAAGAAAGATACGGCAACTTGTTAAGTGTCCAATCAGCTGAAAGCAGGTGTTATGTGTTTTATTTATTTAATTTATGTAGTGTTAAATGTCCTTATGTAGAAGTTAACACGCCTCGGTTTATAGCTCAGCGGTAGGGTTACTTCAATGGCTTCGGTTTCGGAAGAGGAGGGTGGGCGTTACCCTCAGCTAGACACTGGATTTGATTGGAACAAAGTTTATTATATTTACACTATACTAACTAACATACAGATAAGCTTATAACTAGGTAACATATATGTACAGAAAAAAAATGGAGGATTGCCATCCGCAGTTGGAAGCTGGTGTGGTCCTTCGGAGGCGGTGCCGGCGGCTAAAGTGGCTCCGTGTCCAAATCCCACGAAGACGGCAGGCTCTCTGTCCAGCGAAGGCGATTGGCTCTAAGTCCAACGAAGGCGGTTGGCTCTAAGTCCAGCGGAAGCGATTGGCTCTAAGTCCAACGAAGGCGATTGGCTCTAAGTCCAACGAATGCGGTTGGCTCTGAGTCCAGTAGATGCGGCAGACAGCTAAGTCCAGTGGATGTGGCAGGAAGCTAAGTCCAGTGGATGCGGCAGGCTCTATGTCCAGTAGATGCGGTAGACAGCGAAGTCCAGTGGATGCGGCAGGCTCTGAGTCCAGTAGAAGCGGTAGACAGCTAAGTCCAGTTGATGCGGCAGGCTCTATGTCCCGTAGATGCGGTAGACAGCTAAGTCCAGTGGATGCGGCAGGCTCTATGTCCAGTAGATGCGGTAGACAGCTAAGTCCAGTGGATACGGCAGACAGCTATGTCCAACGAAGGTGATAGGCTCTGGAGAGGGCTGGGGCTGGTAGATCCTTGGAAGGCTGGAGCTGCTAGCTGGTCCTGGAAGGCTGGATGCTGTTGGCTGACTCTCCTGGGTTGAGTAAGTTCCTACTGCCAGCGTCCGACTATTTAAAGGGGCCAGTCCTTTGTCAGACGCGATCTCGTAACCCATTGGTCGAGGTAGAAGGGATGTTTTGGCCCGTTTTTGATGCATTTCAAATTATCGCGTTTAATTGCGCGGCGCGATCAATTATCGACCTGATTTGTGTCGCATGGCATAGCTCGCGAAACGGCGGTCCTTTTGATACCTGATATGAAGGTGTTTGTCGCTAAACTCGCCGAATGAATTAATTTTCCCAATGCCCGTGCATATATCGCGCACGTTATTTTTGCGTGCGCGCTCGTTGACCGTTTGAGGCTCAAATTTCATACTTGCTTCAAAAAAATTCGTCTAATTTTTCCCTGTATTTTGATACTAGACAACCCTGTCTTAGTTTATTGCTTTTGTGAAAATTTCTTAATTTAAGTAAATTCAATCTGCAATGCTGATACATTCGTTGGTATTAATTTCCCTTGCCGGACGGTTCCAATAAAGTTTATGAACGCCACTTTGCTGCACTTTAAAATTTCGCTGGGGTTGCCATTAGTTTTATTGTTTTATGTTTCTACGAGGGTTTTTGAAAATAGATATATTTTCTCTTTGTTTGTGCAAGATCGCGACGGCTTGGTAAACAGATGTTTTTAGGGCGCTTTGTACTGTCGCCGACGTACATTTTCTTTGTTGATCTGATCTGTTTATCGGTTCGTATCAAAGTATTCCTTTAGGACGGTATTTATATACAAATTCTCGCAATGGTTAAGGTAAGTGAATAGGTAATTTATACAGGGTGGTTTATAAGTATGGTTATTACATTTGAGAGTGGTTAGACGACATCAAACAACAACTTTTCAGAATAAACTATACGTCAGAAATTAATAATCATTGGCGGTCACTAGAATAAATTTCTATGAACTTCAGTTTGTGGTTGCGATAAGATTGATTTGGATAAAATACCGGAGCAACAACTGTTGCTTGGGTATTTCAATTACATTTGGTGCATTAGGTTAATTACTCTCATCTGATTAGCCAGTAGTTGTCAAAAGTTGGCATACACATTATATTGCATTTTTTTCTCTAAGCTTGTAGTGTTTAGTGAAATTTACTTCTGCTTAAGTCGGTATGAATCCATTTAACTTAATGACCATACTTATGAATCATCCAGAATGTTATTCTTAATGCGGTATTATAGGAATTATTTGAACCAGGACACACCTTCACGTTCTTAGATTTGCTTTATCATAAAACAAATTGCAACTTAAGAGAAAAGGCAAAGTATATGATTTTAAGATTTTGTCAAATTGAATGAAAAGTCTAGTTCAAAAATAAATGTTATCGAAATGCAGTGAGATAATTTTCTTGAGTGGACAGACCTCTTAACCAAATTTAAACTGAACAAACTACGTTTAAATAATATGGTGCAAGTTATTTTTAGAAGGGGTAGTATATAAGAGCATTATAAAAGTAGTTTTAATGGAGTAGCCATACAATTGATTTTTTTAATTAGAAGTACGCTAAAGTTAACATACATTCTTTACACAAACTCCAGCTCAGGAAAATTAAAAAAAATGACTTTCCTCAGAACTGATTCTAATTTTACTTAAAAATAGTCTTTCATTTTGGGAATCGCTTCCAAGGTGATGTAAAAGAATAATTAATCGAAGCGAACTTGTTTTAAAAGGTATGAAATAATTTCTAGTATCTTTTTTTTATATTTACAATAAATACCAGTAGTCTACTGATTTTCTTCTTGCTTAGCAGGGCAGAATACTTCTATAATTTAACTAATTTCAATAAGTTTGTAGAATTTTATTTTAATTTCTATAATTTACTAGTACTTCACAATGATCTCAATTATTTTGTAGTATATCATACTTTTGATAGATTCAAAGTATGTATTAAATTTGCAATTCATACTAATTTGAATAGTTCACGACAATTCCTTGGGATTCCATAAATTATAGTAATTCCAAATTCCAATATTCTCGTGGAATTTTATAGCACTTCGTGATATGTCTTTAGCATTTTATAATAGTTTAATTGTATGTATTTATTAGTATTAAATTACTTACAATTTTAAACGTTTGCAGCATTTTAATTTCAAGATTATTTAAATTATTTCGTATTATACTCATCAATGCTGCCACATCAATGTCACTAGCGATTTTCTTCTTGTTTCTAAATAAATCAAACTAAACGTCCCTCTTGCCATTACACAAAGAAAGTAGGTATCACTTTTAGTTTGGCCGGAAGTGCCAGAACAAGCCATATGTGGATTGCTTTAGTATGTTTTCTGTAATTCAATGTTCATTTAAAATATTTTTGTACTTAGAGCAATAGTTGTGTTGTAAAACTGTTGGGAACTTTCTTAATTACTTTTACTTTTTTGATTTTCAAGAAGGGGGGGGGCAGTTTTTTGAAGTTTCCACAAAGGCGGCTTATATGTAAACGGCAACTATGGTATTAAATTTAGTAATTTTAAAAATTGCTGCATTACTTTCGCAATAAATAAATTTAGCCAATACGATGTCAAAGATAAAACACGATTGATGTATACAAAAGAAATTTTAATATCTTATTTACTTCCTGTCAGTAGCACCTTTATCAGTAGGTGTATACATCATCATTGCTTCAGTTATTGAATTACGACTTAAGTAGCCTGAGGGTCTTATTGGTTTAAATTATTCTTTTTATGTTCAGTTGCGAGGCTGAATAAAAGCGATCCCCTTTTCCTCACTAAGCCGATTGGAAGGCCGCAGGATGCACTTTACCCTTGGAATTCGCGGCGAAAAGCGTGCAAAATTTTAGTATATTCGTAATAAAAGGTCTTATAAATATTTATGGAACCCGAATGGAACGTACCTGGGTGGTCTGTCCATTATGGAGCATCAAAGCGCCATAAAGGAGCTGAGACAAATTTCGGCACAATGCGGGTCTCCATTATAAAATCCTGAATCGGGCGACCGCTCGAACCGTCGAGAGTGAAACCTTAAACGTCGATTTAATAAGATGCCGTAAATAAAGCGTAAAACAAACAGCAGTCAAAGGAACAAACAGAGACGCCTCCGGAGATTATCGGTAAACTCCCACGAACAAGGGCGGCGAAACTTTAAAAATATTATGATTCCGCCGCTTTTTCCGATTTTCCTGCTCAGCGTGCCGTCTTCGCGTTCCGTATCGATTGCTAGCCGAAATATACGGTCAGCGTATACAAAAACAAACTTAGCTGAAATATGGTACCCTCGATTGCTGCCAGTTTAAAAGTTGCTGCCGCAGGAGGGTCTTGAATTATTTACCTCCGAACGGGACGTATAAAGGAGGCGATGATGCGAGCTGATAAGCAGCTCCCAGGTGACGAGCGGTGATAAGAGCCATTTGTGCACTGACAACGCCCGTTTTGAGTGGTCAGGGTTTTGATTCCAACACTTTTGGCTGAATTAGCTGATTGAATAGGACGTTATCGCTATTATCAGGCTCGGTATGTTTGACGCGTCCCATTTAAGTGAAATTTATCAGCGACGCATTTAACTAGCTGTCTAGGAAATTGTGGAAGTATGGCCTAGAACAGGGACGTACTCTGACATCTCGGAAGCAGAGAGTTCAATGACCGTTAAACATGTATATAGTGCCTAAACTAAACGAGTTAGTTTTAGTATGTTGAAAATGCCCAATACTTGCTTCACTAAATGATGGTATTTATATATGGTTAGAGAGGTTGAACAAGACCTATGAACACGTCATGGAGTGCAGCATAAAGACACATCTTTTCAAGACGACTTACATGAGCATTGAATAACGTTTTGAAACAACTTACCTTAGAAACAAGGGTATTATTTATAATGTAATGGTAGTAATAAGTAGAAACATTGAATAATTAAGATATGCTCACGGAACTGAAGTAGAGGGCATCAGGAGATGGTTGGGCTCATAATAAACTTCATAACGAATCCTACCTGTTTGTCATTTAGAGGTAGTGGGCTTCCAAGCTGGTTCGTTTGTCGTCTCGTCGCAACGAAGTGTGCGAAACATGAACATTTATAAAAATACGAAGACCATTGAACTACTCTTAAAAGGATTACGAACATAAGATAATTCATCACAAACAATAGTGTACCAAAACATATTGGCGCAAAACAAGCTACTTAAGTCGTGAAAGGCATCTGCTCTAATTTAAATACATTATTTTTAAGGATTCCCCAAACTGAGATACATATTGCAAGACATAGAGCGGATTAGTAATAGTAGTTTTCAAATCAAACCTGGTTGATGAATTATTCTTCCGCTGGCGAGAAAACATTTTATTTAGTTGAGAACCGCGAATCGACGGATTAGTATGTTACACATAGTTATTAGAATAATTTCGAATTACGCAATTTAAGGAAGGAACAGTTGCTCTTTTTACTAACTGACACTGTTACACACACATAATTTGGATTCAATAGAACAATAATTAAAGTTGTTAATATTCAATCTTTAATGTGTGTATATTTCCTGTCTCTCGATTGAAATCTACCGCTGCCGAGAGTTTTGTCCACACTGATTCATCCAGATTTTCATAATCTCTGCAAGTAGATTTTGTTTAATTATCTATTTCTTTCTTTCAAAGAATGCGCGTAGAATTGTTACGATTTTTGCAATTCCGCGGTTCTCAAAAGACTCGTTGCTACTTTGTGTCAGATTCAAAACATTGCTTGTTGTTTGTTTACTTACCGGATATGTAATGTATTGCGTTCAGCTGCTTGCAATTTTTATCTCAACTTGAGCTATCATTTAAAATTATTCTAAATCGAATGAATTATTACATACTTATATTATACGCATTTTGCGAATGCGATTTGTTACAACTTGAAACGATGACAAATGTGAAACACTATTTGGGAAACACGCAGAGGGCTGCTTTTATAATTGTTAGGTATTATCAAGAAGTTGTAAAGAAACATATCTTATTCAAAGTATTTTCCTCTTACACTAATACATTCGTTTATTCGTTGAAGCCAGTTTATATAGCATTCAGTAAATTAATTTTCTAGAAGGTCCTTTTCGAAATATCAAATTGTTACATCTCGACTTGGAAATGTGTTACTCGATGATTTTTTAGCGGTTGGGAAAGGTTATAGAGAGGGTGGGGTGCCAACTAATTCTTCAAATATTGTAAATATTTAACGTTTTGGCAGTGGTGTGGGCTGATGCAACATCGTGGCGGATTAAAATGACACGCTAGCTACTTTTTGATCTCTTGTTTTAATTTTATAAACAACTGCGATAAAGCGACATTTAATTGTTCTGCCATTTTCCATTTTCTTGTTCGTACTACAACAATTTCTAACTGTTCCAGAGTCCAATCAGCGAACTCTCAACTCTGCAAATGGTCATTTAGCTTCAGTTATTGGATGAATTAAATCTTGTAAGGATAACACCTAAGTCTTTACGCAAAATTCGGCAAGTTGTGGTCTGACAGACCATAAACTTCACGTAGAGCGCCGAACGTTGCTCGAACAGAAAGAGAAATTTTGATAATAAATACGAACTGTTTCTATTTAGTGTTAAAATATTTAAAGTTTCCTGATGATTTGTCAAAGTTGACTGAACACAATTATCAAAAAATGGAAAGCTCAACCAATCTAGTTCTGACGCCGCTATTGGAAAACCCTATATAGAAGACAAACTAGGGGCTAAAGGACATAAAGTAAGAGACGTTATTAATGTTGAAGTCAGCAAATAACCTCTCCCAATGTTCTTTGTAGATTTAGAGTTAAAAAAAATAAGGAAATTGTTGCCGTCACACTTACCGTAAATAGGAGAGAAGCAAAGACAACCGACTTCATAGCCGGAGCTGGTCGGGGGTTAAACAAAAGACTCTAATTTTAAGCTGAAAAAAATGGGCGCCAAGTAACAAGTAACCAAATTATTTTTCTAATCAAATACAGGTAGATGTTGAAAGGCGCTACTACCCTATAACTGAAAAAAGAGATAACGGCAAGGGTACAAATAAAATTCGCAAGCATGGATAACAAATTAGTATACTTTATAATAATAAAGGTGCTCGGTATTGCATACAAAAAAAAACATGGCAAACAGATCAAAATATTACCATAAATATCTCAATAGAAGGAAAATAAAATAAATCTAACCAAATACTACAAAAGAAAGCTAGGCCTATCACTAAGATGTTCTGCTCCGTTTTGCCAAAATAGTAACATTTGCTTGTCAGGTATATATCTAAACTATGTTTGATTTTGAAAAATCGCTAAAAATACCTTTTCTAGGAACTTGATCAGATCTTTCAAAATAGCCCATAATCCAATATCGAGCCCTCAACATAGGATGCAAGTGAAAATTAAAATTAAAGTAACAGTTGATTTTATAAACGTAATTCACAAGGCAGCCTTCTTGAAACAACACACAATGGCAAAATAGTCGAAAAAGATAAGGGCGTTGTCCAAATTTGAAAAACCTTGAGGAAATTCAGGGTAGGCAACCAAAACACCTCATGCCTAAAGTGAGGCATAACATAATGCAAACCAATTTAGAAATAGTACATTGAAATATGAAACTTGACTGATTTATTGTAGATAAAATTTAGATTTATCAAAAATAGTGCAATCAACTAAATAGATACTTATAAAAATGACTATTGACTCGTAACACAATTTGTAGACATAGCGGACAAATTTTTAGGCTTACAACCGTCATAAATAAATTAACGCAGTAATGGCTACATAGCTAAGAATGGCAGCATGGAATTCAAATGGGATAGTTAACCACGTTCTAGAAATAATTTCAATCTTGAATATTAACAAAATTGATATGCTACTAATATCCGATAGTTATTCAATCGAAAAAACAATGATCAAAATACCTACTATACAATTTACTATATAAATCACTCTTATCGCACCTCTCACTGACCAAATAAAAGTACAATATAAAAACTAGAAGCTTTGACTTCGACTACAACAATCGCTGCTATCTATAGTCCACTAAGACATACTATCTTCTATGAAGAATGTCAAGATTTCATATAGCAACTTGGACCAACATATCTAGTAGCTAGTGACTGAAACGGTAAGGATGATTTATAGGGATCTAGATTGACTACCGCTAGAGTTACTACATGGCAATAATATGGATAACCTAATAACTAGAGAACCGACTTATTGGCTAAGTGATCGGAGTAAAAGTAAAAAAGAGATCAAAGCCATACCATTATGGGCTCACTGTTCTAGAAATGTCATGCTGGCAAAGATGCAAAACTATGGAAGGAATCAACAGAGACGTAGCAGCAACATCGGCCTATTTCTCATATAATCAAATGAGATCACTCTAGAGGTTTTGGAGCTAAGAGAAGCGTGTGAGAGAGACAACACCCACCTTATTGCGGTTCGAGTGCTTACCAAACAAGCTAGAAGAGCAGAGCAATCAACAATCATTCAAATCAGTCGGTACTGGGAATTTGCTTCTGTTATTGAGCTTGTGATGTGGAGCGAAGGTCTTACCATGAAAAACCTGCTGGCGATATAAAATGCGTATGCTCATCGTCGTTATTTGAACTTGCCTGGACCTTTGAAAATGCTAGGCTGCAAAACAAGTGGAAATACTATGGGAAATTTCAAAGAACCTTACTAAGGTAGCATATTAATAATACAATTAAACGGCCATTCTTAGCTGGGGCCGTAACAAATGTTTTCCAAAATAATTCCTAAAAAATTTACTCGCTTCTTAATAGCGAAACTAGCCGATGAGCTCGCTTGCAGAAGAATTCAATAGGAAAACGCATCATTGATAGACCAGCGGATAGCACTGACAGCGTTTCTGTCCCAAAACTTATTTTGACTAGGTATAGTTTACACTATGAAATATTATTCTAGTGCATTTTAAGCTAGCGGTAAATTACACATGCAATAAAAAATAGCAATCTTTAAATGACTAAGCTGGGATGTAGTTCTAGTTGTCAAAGAACAGTTGCGAAAAACCGAGGAAAGTTACAGACCCCGAACGTCGCACAAAACTTTGACCGACAACACCTCCAAAGTTGAGATGAAGACGAGCTTGCAAATGATGGGGATCGCAAACAGAACCATATTTGGAGCTTTACTGGAATGTCGACGGAAAAATTTTGCGTGGTCCTACACTCGATGAAGGGGAAGATGTTTTCTACGGTTCCGGACGTGGATAAAAGGTGGCGCTTTTCTTTAAATCCGACGAGAGAATAATATGAAATTTCCACGTTACTTCAAAACAAGAATTCGGAATTGCAGGCTTACCACTATCTCCTTTGAGAAAACCGGGTAGATCCAACAATCGTCGTAAATTTGTCAAAGCGTCAAGGTAAAGCTTCAAAATAGCTACATTTAATTTACGGAACGGTACGCTTACAAATCACAAATACAAACTTTAAAAATGATCTTGATGATTGCTGGTCAACCACTTACACTGAACTGAACACACACCCATTCCACAGGAATCAGCACGCATACAGACGTGGAAGATCGACCGAAACTGCACTCCACGCTCTCGTGCACAAAGTCGAAAGGGCACTACACTATAAGGAAGTGGCCCTTGCAGTACTTTTTGACATCGAAGGCGCATTCGACAAGGCAAGAACGGCTACAATATGTCAAGCCTTACAGGCCAGGGAAACCCCTCCCGTTCTAGTCAGTTGGGTGAGAACAGCACTGGAGCAAAGAACCGTGACGGCAAACCTAGGGGACTGTTCAGTGAGGGCCAGGGTGACGGGAGGTTGCCTGCAAGGCAGTTGCCTCTTACCTCACCTGTGGTGTCTTATAATGGACGGTCTACTGGGATGCATAACGGAAGAGGGCTTCTATGCACAAGCATACGCAGACGATGGACTGGTACTTGTTACTGGCAGGTTCCTAAACGTTGTTTGCGATAGAATGCAGGTAGCTTGCAGGATTATTGAAAGATGGTGTGAAGAGAAAGGTCTGTCGGTAAACCCACTAAAGACTGAGATCATTCTCTTCACAAAAAGACGAAAACTTCAGGGTCTGAAGATACCCATTATGTACGGAAGACCACTTGCATTAGTGCAAGAGGTCAAGTACCTGGGGGTAATCCTCGACAGCAAATTAAGTTGGAGGTCGCATGTCGACAGGATGGTGAAGAAGTCGACAACGACCTTATGGCAGTTGCGCAGAGTTATAGGCAAGAACTGGGGGATAAATCCCAAGATTCTGCACTGGCTCTACACATTGGTAGTAAGGCCAAGAGTTTAGTACGGCTCAGTGGTCTGGTGGCCTAGTGTAGAGCGCCCCAGTATTTTCGTAAGATTGGCAAAGGTCCAACGACTAGCCTGTCTCGGAATTACAGGGGCAATGAGGACAACCCCAACAGCCGCACTGGAGGTAATATTGGGACTCCCGGGCCTCGACACTTGGATAAAAAGAGAGGCCATGGCTACCCACCTCAGAATGCGGGATACGGGGCTATGGAATGACCAGGGAATTCGCACGGGCCATGCTAGGATCGCCGACATGGCTGCTAGAGAAATACCTCTATCAGCCTACAGGGTAACCGAAGCAGAAGACCGGCTAAGGTTAGAATCTCTCACTATCCTAACAAGGGAACAGTGGGAGCAAAAAAGGGTTAAGTTCCAGTCGAATGCCTTGATATGCGGAATGGGACGTTTCGCCGTCGCCCTTTCGCCGTCGCCCTTTCGCCGTCGCCATTTCGCGGTCGCCGTTTCGCCGTCGCCGTTTCGCCGTCGCCGTTTCGCCGTCGCCATTTCGCCGTCGCCATTTCGCCGTCGCCGTTTCGCCGTCGCCATTTCGCCGTCGCCATTTCGCCGTAGATTATTTTACATTTCCGACTTAAAAAAAACACTTTTTCACTTATCTATATCTAAGCAAAATATGGAATCAAAGCTTTACATGTTTTAAATGATACATGTTCGAAATCTTTAATAGCTTTAAAATATTAACACACATTTATTTCCCATTAGGAAGACGTTAAAGGTTATTAAAGTTACACTTCTTATATGCATTAAACCGTCTGATTAGTTGTTGATGGTAATGAGCATACTTGTTACTTTTTGCTAATCCTTTTATCATGCACATGGTGGTCATTATAATGATTTGGATTAGAAAATTTCCTTTATGTCCTACCAGTACATTAATTGAAATTAATGACACTATTTTAAGGTGTCTTAGATACCAAATAAAGCTCCAGGGCAATTATTTTCTTCATAAGAACACTAGGGTTATTATGAAAAATTAACAGTATTTGTTTCCATGGATACAACTTTATTATGCACCACTGTCACAATGAAAATTAATGACAGCTCAGCTAATGTCACAAATCTAACTTAGATCAGCTAACTAGATCAATCTTAAATACTATATCATAGTAATTATATGAATTGAATATGAATATGAATTAGGTAAGAAAATTGGTAGGACATAAAACCTTGAAAGCACCACGGGCATTATGAGCTAAGAGCCCTCGATTGTTGTACACACCTTGGGCCAAAGGCCCTCGGTTAGTACACTAACAATCTTGGGCTCTTATTTTACTCATAATGCCCTTGGTACCTTAATAACTATTATGGTAGTATGGCCGTTATGATGATTTTAGTGATCTGCTCTTTTTTCAAACTTTACATTTTTATTGTGTATTGATGTGAGGTAGGTGATTTTCCAGTTGAATACTTCTGAAATGGGTTCCTTTTATTTCTTTTTAAATTTTTTTAATTAACTCCTATTTGAAATAGAACACCCACATCCGGTATATTATTACATTTTTGAATTCAGCTTAAACTTTTAGAGAAAATTTATCTCTTCAACGAACGCTCTATTTTGTACAGTTTTTGTAGTATTTGTGATTTTTGAAAATTTTTGACAAATGCTTAAAAATTAAAAATCAAATTTTTTGCTAATTATAAGATCACTGTAAAAGGAAGTTGTGTGAGTGTATCACACCAGATTTTTTAACTCAACTTCAACGTCTTACATCTCGCTTATTATACGTTTTCGATATAAGTTGATTAACGTTTTCCGCTTTATTTTAAAGTGTTCTGTGTATTCCTAAAGTTTCCTGAAATAAATTTGAACCACCCTGTATATATGTGACTTTACAATTTAAATATTACTGTATACTTGCTGTTTAAGTACAATAGAAATTATTAAACTTATTATGCATTTTCTTGCGGCAACGGAGTACAATTAGTATATTATTAAGTTATATTATTAAGTTAACAAAGATAATAGTTTATAAGCAAACAAATTAATGTCCAAATAAATAAAGTGAAGGTTGCATTACATTAAAGTATAAAAATAAATTAAAGTATAATTATTTGGCAGCACGGTCTTTGTTCCGCTTTCAAGTTGACGGCGAAATGGTCGACGGCGAAACGGCGACGGCGAAACGGCGACGGCGAAATGGCGACGGCGAAATGTCCTAGACCCCTTGATATGCTACACGGATGGTTCTCGAGTGGCGGAAAGGCAATCCTCTGGAGCAGAAATTTATATGGAAGGCCGGGGGGTGCAAGAAAGCTATGCTTTAGGAAGATTCACCACGGTATTCCAAGCAGAAGTTTATGCCATCCTATCGGTGGCAACAAGCAACGAGGTTAGGATATCCCCAGAGCAAAAAATTTATATTTGCTCCGACAACCAAGCCGCACTAAAAGCAATCTTCTCGGCCAGGACAAGATCAGCTCTTGTCCAGGAATGTGGAGATGCTTTAGCCGAATTGGCAAGGGAAAAGGACGTCGAGCTCATCTGGGTCCCGGGACACACGGGGGTCCAAGGCAACGAGAAGGCGGACGAACTAGCCAAACTCGGAGCCGGGGAAACTTGTTTTGGACCGGAACCTTTGTTGGGTATAACAAGGCAGCAGGTCTCAGCAGCCCTAACCGGGTGGGCCTACAAGACCAGCGAGGAAAAGGGGAAAGGATGCAGGGGCTGTCGTCAGGCAAAGTACCACATAGCGGGATTTGATTCAAAGAAATCGGTCTGGCTAATGGGAAGGAGCCGAAGAACCACAAATCTTTTGATAGGGATCTTGACAGGCCACTGTAAACTAAAGAGACACCTAACACTGATAGGAGTAGAGGAAGATCCCATCTGCCCAAGATGTGGGAGGGACGAGGAAACGTCCTTTCACTACTTGGGAGAATGCGAAGCGTACCAGCGACTGAGGTATAGAACCTTTGGAGCACCTACGCTTCGAATGGAAGAGTTGAACTTCCTATCCTGGGCCGAAATTCTGATCTTCATTAGAAAATCAGGAAGGTTTAAGCAGGGAGAAGGGCCCATCGAAGAGGACGATAATGAAGGCGGTTGAGGGGATGGCATGGGGTTGGCAAAAAGGGCCTATGGTGGCCTACTTGCTAGACTTCGGTCTCCCCACAACTACTACTACTACTACTACTACACTGAACTAACTTGTCCCCTTCTTTCTTCTACATTTTCTTCCCTAAATAAATGCCGTCATACAAGTTCTAAACGATCCCAACAGTCTTTGAATTTTCTTTGTCTGTTCTTGTGCATAACTTGTTAGATTTTTTATTTATAGAATGTTGTTTTGCGGATTCTTGAGTTTCACGTTTGGCTTCCACATCCACTACTCAGTATCTTTAGTTAGTGTGTCGAGGTACTCCTGAACTGCCTGGTTTCTCTTGTTGATAAATGCTTTAAGATCTGTAATCGCCCTGTTGGATCTGTCTTTGTTCTCGAATAACCACGAATGTTTTTAACTACAACTATTGCCTTAGTCATTTAAATTTGGTCTGTCTGCAATTTAGGGACTTTCTAGTGTTATATAGATCACTGTAGTGGCGTAGCTTTAAAAAGCTGTAGTTGATATGGTTTCCGTATTTACCTAAGAAAATAGGATAAAGTCCAATGGTTACCTAGTTAGTACGTTATTCCTCTAAATAGTCATTTATACTTATGAAGCCATCCATATTTAAGCTGGGTAGATGTTAGTATCTTACCTGAAGCGGTAGTATTGTATACTTGCTTTTATTCTTGCAAAACTTTTGATATCAATGTTGGTAACTTTCGCTCCTGTACTGCTTCGTCAACATTTCATACACTATAATTGGATGATTCGCATTGCAAATAGCACACTTTAAGTATGCTTTTGCATACTTCATTACTGTGACTATCAAACACATATTTGCTGCATTCTATTTCTTACACTACTATTTTCAGTGTGTCCTAGGTGTAAACATCGTATACATAGTAAAATTTGTCTTTTCTAACGTTGAAGGGTAAATAATTATTATATGGTACCTAATTCGTTAACTTCAGCTGTTAGTTTATTGGTATTATCTTAGTAATAGATTACATCTTATGACTACTTTAAAGCTCCTTTTACTGCTTATATGTAGTACTTGTAGAAATGTTGAAAATTATTTATACTGTTACCGTCTATGTCTAGTGATTACTAGCTATATATTATTAGAAATGCTCATTTTCTTCCAGGTATCTAAACACATCAAAATACTACATATTTTTATAGTACTTAATTAATATAATATTTTACAAAGAATTTGAATTCTTTGTAAAATATTATATTAATTAAGTAAAGAATTGTAATGTAACGCCTAACAGTAGGTGGAAAATGTTTTTAATCCGCTGCTGTTTCAGGGTGTCGTGTTTTCTCATGTCTCTGTCAGTTTCGGTGAAGCTTCCTGTATGCTAATCGTTTTGTTGGGTTTTGACGTATGCGCTTTTCATTCGCTTTGGGCCATAAATTTGGAGAGCCCGGTTATTTTTCCCTTTCAGAACAGCGAATTTCAGCTGTTTGTGCATTCCGAGCTACTTGCGATGTATGTAATTTTCCAGCGGCGCCGAGTCCTAAAACTGGTTTAAGTAAAACGTGAAAAGAAGGCTGTTATTGAATGAAAATCTGAATCGCTCTTCGCGACTGATTACACCCGTTGTGGGGGGCGGATGCATATCAGTGCGGATCATAAATCTTCATTGTGCGGTCTACAACTATATAACATCGTTAGTGCGTTGTCAGTGCTCCCTTGGTAGCAGAAGGGTTCCGAATTTAACGTTTTATAGTTCTAATTATTCTTGTCATTTCTTCATCCCAGATAAACAGCTGGTGTTTATGACGAAAAGCCTTTATTAAAGCCCAGTGTATTGAAGCTGCAGAACATTATGAGTAGATCTAAAAAAATTCAGACTAGTAGATTAAATGTTGTAGTCAGAATAATTGTTAGATTTTATTAAAGTTTCTGACTGTTTTTTGTACGATTAACTTGATAAGAGGCTTCCACGAATGGGGCCCCCAGTTAATCCGCTGCGAATTCCGGTTCAATGGGATTGCCGGGAACTGCCACTTAATAACCCTTGACTTGGGTTCAGTTAGTTGTTGGAGTGAAACAAGACTTAACAAACACGAGTA